>PVKP010017644.1:0-45677 GCA_004027715.1 Plecturocebus donacophilus | reverse complement strand
GGATGATCAAATGAACAGACAGATGAAGTTAGGTCATTTTCTAAGCAACCACTAGAGAAAAGATTCTTTTTCATGAGGTGATAGAAGTTAACATCCTGAGGAAGAGGCTTCCTTTTCTCTCCACCCGACTCTCATCCCCAAATAGGAGACGACATAATCTCTTCTCTCCGTTCTAAATCAGCTCCAACTACAAGTTCATCATCCTAAGAATATATGTTGCCCACTGAACAGAAGTAGTCATAGTTCAAAAGTATCATTTATTATCATTGAACTAATAAATAAAATCAAGTGTTCAAGAAAAAGGGTACAATAAATTGGCTTCAGAACAAACCCTGATATGAGATTCTGGAGTTCTGAGCTCTTTCTTAGGAATTTCAGAAATGATTTAACGGCATTATGAATACCATCACTGTGTCATTCAGCCTAAATATCAGTATAATTTAATATGTTAGGGTACGCAGAAGGCAGGACAAGTTCTCCCTAACCAAATATGCATAGCTGCCATGACCAATTTAATGCTGGTGTAGAAAACATGCTATTGGAATTACCTAGAGAACTAAGCACTATAGTATTTGAGAACTTCATGAATGTGGCATTCAGATATCTGAAGAATTTGTCAGCAGATATCTTCTTTGATGTTTTCCAAGAGATCTAAAGAGTGAGAAGGGTGAGTCAGTTATGACTGCTAAGAACATCAGGGGTTGGTACATGTGGGATTTCGCTTATCGTTTCTTCTGGGGAAGAGGAAGGTAGTAGAGGAAAAAGTCAGCATCAACTTCAACCACAGCAAAACCCGAGCCATTAGATCTCCGAATAATTTCACTCCCAGGAGAATGCCGCCATGAGTCTTGCAGACTATATCACAATACTCAACTCAGATGTTCTCATTCTTCTGATCATCTCCAGCCTGACACCCACTCTAATGATGTCCCTTTCATAAAATGCTCCTGTTTCAAACCCTCCTCAACATCTTGTCCCCAAGCAAACATGGCATCTTCCTGGATGCTCACCCAAGAGTCTAGAAGAAGAACAGCCCCTTCCTCCTTCAACTGCCTGAAATCAGCATCCCTGGTGCTCAAGCCAGCTCTGTGTCTATCCACATCAGGGACCTTGGTCCTCCCTCTTTAAACATGTTAGAGCAATGTCCCTATTGTTATCCCCAGAGACCTCCACAAAAGACAGGTGGCCCTCTGTGGGACAGCGTATTCCACTCAGATTGACCTTCACGATCATAAATGGTAACACTACTTGGCTCTTTCAAACATAAAACACATTTTCCTCACAATGACTTCCTTCAATATTGTCCTTATTTCACCATTGCCACATATTTGTGTCTATTGTTTGCATATATATGTGTGTGTGTATGTGTGTGTGTGTGTGTGTGTGTGCGTGTGTTTCACCATGCAATATACCCATCTAAACCTCAATACAATAATTCAAAATTACAGACTTCATCCTTGGTCTTGTGCCAGGCAGGTGGTGCATGTAGTGAGACTCTGCAGAGGAGTCACAGGAGGACCCAGAGAGGCAGGCGAGATGTTCTCAGCTCTTAAACACATGCCAAGCAACTCACATGGCCTCAGAAAGCAAGCTTTCCATTCTTGGCAGTGTTCATGAATAAAAGTAGAGCATTTCAGAATTTAATAAAACCCCAATTAAAGGGAACCTAAATAACAAATGAGTATATGAAAATCCTTGTGCCTCTTTAAATGTTTTCTCTGATAATCTCATACCTGCCCAATATCCATAAAAAGGCAGGAGAGGTGTTTGAAGGTGTAATTTTTGAAGTACATTTTTCTGACAGTCCTGTTGCACCAAGGTCTGCAGGAAAGTAGTGAAGGATATATCTTAGTCTGGGTTTCCCAGAAAACAGAGTATGAGGCAGATGCTGGTTATCCTATGGCTTTATTAAAGAGGGCAGTGCCAGAAGTGAAAGAGAGAGGATGGGAAGGTGGGAATGCAGAGGGAGCTGCTACCAGGATTCTTCATCAGACTGGCCATCGAGAGGTGTAACCAAATGCTGATCCTCCCAGCCTCGGAGGGTAACCATCCTTCTACTCCCTATGTCTACTAATTCAATTGTTTGGATTTTTAGACCCGACAAGTAAGTAAGAATATGCAATGTTTTTCTTTATGTGGCTTATTTCACTTAACATAATAATCTCCAGTTTCATCCATGTTGTTACAAATGACAAGATCTCATTCTTTTTATGGCTGAATAGGGCAGGTGGGGATGGTTAATAGGTATAAAAAATAGTTAAAGAATAAATAAGACCTAATATTTGATAGCACAACAGAGTGACTATAGTCAATAATACCTTAACTGCACATTTTTAAACAAAGAGTGTAATTGAATTGTTTGTAACTCAAAGGATACATGCTTGAGAGGAGGGATATCCCATTCTTCATGGTGTATTTATTTCACAATGCATGCCTGTATCAAAATGTCTCATGTACCCTATAAATATATACACCTACTATGTACCCACAAAAATTAAAATTTAAAAAAGATTTTAAAACACAAAACCCTAAATGCTGATCTGGTCATGTGGCCCCAAGAGCTGTGTGAACTGTATCTGAAGACAGAACCTCTAGGAAGAAGGCTAATGAGTTATCCACAAGCTGCCAACTCTCACTGATCCATGGTGCTCCATAGAGCACCACTTTCTGATGCATCTGGACCATGCAAGGTGTTGCACCTGACATCTGCCTGGTTGATGAGGAAGCCCAAGGCAAGAGGTGGAGGTGGAGGTGATTGATGTGGGCAGGAGATGACGTGCTGCTACTGTGCACCTGCCTGAAGTCTGCAGAGCCCACGCTGAGCCAGGCACCCACGCGGGTCCTCCAAGAAGGCTAAAGTGACACATGACAGGTATCTGACTCAGCACATAGACATGGCTGGGTGACTTTTTTCCCATTAAGTTGCAAAATCACAAACAATCCCTTCATGTTCAATACCCTGCTAGTTGGATGGACCACACCAAGTTCCAGGTGAATAGCTGGCCTTGGATCCATTTCTCTCTGTACTTTGAGCTTAGAATGGACATAAAGATATGTCTGACCATATCTATGCTACAGTTAGGCGCTGTGAAACATCATTGATACCTAGGTCTTCAGTTCAGGGCTTGAATAGAAAATGTGCTGGCATCCTGAACGTCGCTAACAGTCCCACAAACCATTTCCTCTGAAAACAAAAAACTTGATTACTTCTCTGTCTACTATTCTTCCTTGTGAAATCTATTACAAAATCATAGTGTTCTTGAAATAGCCACCACCGCGTAAGGCAAGGTAGGCATTTCCCTTGGAAATTTAAGAGGACTCCAAGAACTCAGTAATCAAAATAAATCATACGTTAATGCAATATTTTTTTAAATAAAAAAGTATTGCAAAAAGTCATGATGAACAAAATATCAAAATTTTGGCTGGGCATGGTGGCTCACACCTGTGGGTGGGTGGGTGAATCACCTGAGGTCAGGAGTTTGAGACCAGCAGGTGGGTGGGTGAATCACCTGAGGTCAGGAGTTTGAGATCAGCCTGGCCAAAATGATGAAACCCCGTCTCTACTAAAAATACAAAAAATTAGCCAGGCACAGTGGCCGGGCTGTAATCCCAGCTACTCTGGAGGCTGAGGCAGGAGAATCACTTGAACCTTGGAGGCAGAGGTTGCAGTGAGCCGAGGTCGTACCATTGCACTCCAGCCTGGGCAACAAGAGAGAGACTGTCTCAAAATAAATAAACAAATATTAAAATTTTAAATAGACAGGACTGGAATTACTGTTATTTCCTTCTGCCTGGGGCTTCATTGTGGCTCAACCCAGCACTAGTCACCATGTTTCCCTGAAGAAAGAGTGGAGAAACTACGTCATTCCCAGCTTTCAGAAAATTATTCTAACATAGTCATTGAAACCTTTTCACTCCATCATGTGCCATGCCTGGGTCTGAAGGACTCCTGTCCTTGTTGTGAGAGTATATATGATATGACTTCCATATTTTGTTGTCCCTACCTATAAGATCAGTGTGCTATTTATATGACAGTAAGAAGCCAACTCACCAAAACCTGTGTCATCATTCATCATAACCCAGAACATGGGACAGATCCCACCTATGTGGGAAATCATTCAACCCCGTTCAGTTTGTTCCATCTTTAGGATAAAATACAAGTTCCCATTAAAAGACACTTAATTTTCATTCCAGAGGGTGAAGAATATGAAATGTGAAACGAATTCCAGCAGTTAAATTTGCGGTCCAAATTACAGTCTAATATTTTTTTCTGAATTTATGCCTCTACTATCGAAGTGGGTAAATTTATATTCACTCTAAGAACTTATTTTGATATTTAATTTGGTGAGATATGGTTTGACTTGGGGTCACCACTTTTGAAGACCCCTAAGGGTTAGAGAACAAGGAGGCTTCTGAAGCTGTCAGGGCCTGGGACATCCCAAATTTCTCAGGGTGCCATACAGCCCACCCTTTCTTTCCCATCTCCACAGTAGACTTGCCTATGTGGTCACCAAATATTGGAAAGAGTTTTATACATGAATTTGGCATTGGCAGCACTAGAAAGAACAAGAGAGTCCTCATGCAGCGAGGCCCACAGGGTACAAGGGAAAACTGGGCCCACAGAGGCCCTCGGCTCACAGAGGCGTTCCTTCTCGGCCCTGTTATCAAGCCACGCAGGGATGGACGTGAACTGGGCTCCTCCTAGTCCTCCTGTCAGCTGCTCGTGCTGCTGCGCAGGAAAACTTCTCTAATTAAAGGACTGTCGTCTCTCCCCAGGCTAAGAAGTAAAGATTGTTCTTTAAAGTGAATCATGCAAAGTAGGCACAATTATCAATGTGCAAAGCCATCAGCAGTGAAACTCACAGGTACAGGGTCAGACAGGTACCCAGACTCAGCCAGGGGAGGGGACCAATTCCCAGACTATTTGTTTTGCCTTTGCTGAGCCAGGCCCTGGACTAGGTCCGAGGGTCTCGAGCAGAAGGGACCCACTGCTCCCACTTTGGTGGCTCACAGCCTGGAGGGGCATACAGAGAATAAAGCAACCATCTCAGTGTGCAAGGGAGGAGCTGAGACCCAAGAATGATTGACATCAGGGACAGTGGGGGAGTCCCCTAACTCACAACGCTGTCTGGTCTTGAGAGAGGTGTGTCAGCCACTGACTGTCCCCACCAGCTGTGTATCACTGGAGAAATTCCTCATTGAAGTCTCAGTCCCCTCCCTGCCTAACAAAAATGATACTCCATGCCTCCTACTGGCCATATCTAAAGGACCTGGACCCAGCAGTCATGCTTTCCCCTCCTGTCCGTCAAGGACAGAGTTTTCCACAAGAGCCATTGTTGAATGATATGAAATGGCTAGTTTCTCTCTATGAAGAGAGAGGAAGTATTTGTTCCAAAGTCCTCTTTAGAATTTTGCCCCCTGTTCCCAACATCTGACCTCTGTTGTCCCCTGTTTAAAAGGAGCTGCTGAGATTCTGCAAAGGAAGGAAAGTAAATCTATCCCGTTCTCATGGTGGCTTGAATGCTCTTGTTAGCAAGTGCTACTTAACGTTGTCTATCCCCTGGTGATGCGTCTACTCTTAAGTTATTTTTCTCCACAGTGCTGTCTTCTCTTTGTACTGTAGCATCCTGATATCAACACTTCTAATGGTTTCAGGGTTTTTATCTCCCCTGGAATGGTAGCATCTCAACAAGCCGTTCTTTAGATGGGTCATAAATAGGGGGAAAACACAAATCTGCGTATTTTTGGCGTATATTGCATATGGGGACCGTGAAGTTTCAGATATTGCATATTCCTCACATAATCAACACCCCACCCCCACACAGGAGAGACGAAAAAGGCAGGACTGCCCCCAGTGACCCCAGTAAGCCTTTCTAAGGGTTTCCTGTCTGCTTTCTTTGAATCATCATGTTTATAAAGAAACAAAAAGACCTGTTACTATGGTATTATATTTAATGTTATCTTGATAAAGCCTAATCAGGCTCTTAGATGATCAGTCTTTAAATGAACAGAGGAGCAAAGCCACAGAGATTGCACAGTGAAATGGCATCAGCAGCCCGGCAGGTCAGCAGGTAGCTGATGACTGCTTGGGGCCACCTCGATCATTAAGCAAATGGATTCTCAGGAACATCAAAGGCATATCATTAAAGGCACCTTTGAAATCAAAGTTGCTGTATTTGTCTGAAGAGCAGAAGAGATTTTTATGCCTACATTTTGTGATAGAAACAGAAAAGATTTCATTTCTTGCCAGCGATATTTTTAAGTCATCTATAATTCTCCTAATAACATTCCAAAAATTGAGCATTAATTTAATCCCTAAAGGTGTAGAAATTAATGTCAAAAGAAAACTTCAGCTAGAAGATTTAAAAAAAAAAAAAAAGCTGGTTAAAAAAAGTGATGAGATCTTCAATGACAAATGCATTAACCTTTCTAATTCTTCCACTGTTCTTTCACTCTCACCTCTGGAAGACCCAAAGGCTGAAATTCTGCCTCAAATACTATGTGCTATTCCTAGCACTTTTTATCCTGACCTTTATGATAAGAGAATTAATTAGCATCACTGCAGTTTAGGCAAACCATTTATAAAGCTACCATCATTTTCAGGTATCCATGATTTATTTTATTGGAATTAATTTTACAATTTTTTTCACAGTCACATATTTAAAATTAGCATTTTCTACTCTAAAAAATCTTTTTTGTGCCAATTTTCATGTAGAAGAACACTGTTTTCTATTTGCAAAAATAGGATCTGGCCACTGTGAAATTTTTGGAACATAGATGCGCAGGGAAAAAAGGCATCTACAATTCAACTTATCAGAGTTAATCCATGTTAATACTTCAGAATATTTTCTTTCAATCTTCTTAAAAATGTACATATATAAATATAGTCTCTGTTTTATAAAACCAACCACATGTCATATATATCATTTCATAAAGGTACATGTTACAACTTAACGGTTGCTATGTAATGACTTCTCTGTGGACTCTTCTAATTTCGCAGATTTCACAGTGAAATGTCCAGCCCACACTGCTGAGTTCATTTGGAATTCCCCCTGACTTTTCAAATCTTACATATTTTATACCTGTCAATAAAGCCACTTGTTTATTCAGTACGGCTCAACAAAGACTCATGGTGACAACCTGTGTGTTCAGTTTCCTGAAAATTAATATCCTGGAAGACTCTGAATGGTCCTTGAAGACGGGCAGAGCCACTACAACTTTTGCAGTGTGGTGGGCTGAACTGAGACCTCCACCCACAATTCACATGAGGAAGTCCTAAACCCCAGTACCTCACAGTGTCATCCTATTGGAAGATAACATCTTTGCAATCAAGTTAAGAAGGGCTCATTGGAATGGGCTCTAATGAAATATGACTGTGTCCTTTTTAAAAGGGACAATCTGAACACGGACATGCAGAGGGAAGACAGTGTAGACACACAGGGAGAAGATGACATCCACAAGGGCAGGAGAGGGGCCTGGAGCAGACCCTCCCTCACCGTCCTCAGAAGGAACCCACTCGGCAGACATCATGATTGTAAACTTCTGGTCTCCAGAATTGCGAGAATACATTTCTGTTGTTTATTGCCCGCAGACTGATTAGTACATGCAGACAGCAACATAGGAAAGGGCAGACCCATGCACAGGGGCTGATAGAACGACGCTCAGAAAAGAAAGCTGGGCACAGGCCTGGCTCTGCAGACCCTGAGGCCTGCCCTGGCATCCTGCCCCAGGGGAGGGATAGGGCGCCCGGCTTTGGGGGCAGCCCAGGGCCCAGGGAGGACATCTCCTTCAGTGCAGCTTGGGTGTGTGCCCTCTGCGGGGAGTGGTGGGCTGCATTCTCTCCTGAACCCGAAACTGCGTGGAGGTAGGACACTGTCCCTAGGTTAGAAAGACAGATGTCTTCCCTAAACCACACACCCAGGTCTGTTTCTCCAGCCCCAAGCCAGAAGTTTCCCCAGCTGCCAGTGTGATGTCCTTCTCAGCCACCTTGTGAGGGCAGCGCCTAGCAGGGGGATGAGCTGTGGTGGGAGCAGAGGGAGGGAGCTGGGAGCTCCACGGGGCCTCAGGCTCCTGGCTTCTTAGCATAAGAATGACTCCCATGGTCCTGGCTCCCCTGGGATTCCGTGGTTGAATAGCCCCCTGGAGCAGGAGCAGGTGGCACTTGCTGAGTGTCAGTTTGAGAAGGAGCAGAACAGAAACCCATTTAAAGGCTCTGACTGAGGCTACTGTTCAGAATCAAAAGCGCTCCCACTCATTGAATGCCCTCCCTGTGGTCGCAGACCCTGCCATGATTTACAAGGACCAGGAACATAGGTCACTCTGGGGTCATTTTGTTACTTTTCTATACTTCAGCTATTCATTATAAAGTAACATTTAGAAACTGTTGCACTATGTGATTTAATTTACTTAAAAGCCGATATGACCATGCTATTCTCAAAACAGTGCAAATACCGTGCATGGTAATCGGGCTTATTTTTATTTAAGGTATGCTAGTGAAGAATGTGGGCTTTGGGGCCAAGGGTAGAAAGAAGGGACTGACCTCTAGGGACACAAAGGAAATTTCCAGGTGATAGAACAGTCTCTCTGTCTCTCTCTCTCTCTCTCTCTCTCTCTCTCTCTCTCTCTCTCTCTCTCTCTTTCTCTCTCTCTCTCTTTTCTTTTTTTCCTTTAGGTGGAGTCTCATTCTGTCACCCAGCCTGGAGTACAGTGGCACGATCTCGGCTCACTGCAATCTCTGCCTCCTGAGTTCAAGTGCTTCTCCTGCCTCAGCCTCCTGAGTAGCTGGGATTGCAGGCACCTCCCACCATCCCTGTTCACTATGTTGGCCAGGCTCATATCGAACTCCTGACCTCAGGTGATCTGCCTGCCTCAGCCTTCCAAAGTGATGAGATTCCAGGTATGAGCCACCACACCCGGCCAGAATAGTCTATATCTCAATTTTAAGACTGCATATATGTCAAAACTCATCGAGCATACAACTAAAAGTGGTAGATTTTACTACATGCAAATTACACATTAATAAACTTAACCTCAAAAATAAGTGTGCTGGAATCCGAGTGCCCATGTTATCCCAGCCCTGGCCGCCAGCAGCTATGTGGCCCAGTTCAGGTCACTTAACTTCTCTGAGCCTCAGTGTCTGTTTTTATTAAACAAGAATAACAATATACCCACCTCATTAACGTGAGAATTAAACGAGAGAAAAATGCTCACATTGCATGGATCTGGTCGCTAAGAAAAATCAGACAACAAAATAACAGTTTAAAAAACAGGCTTAAAAAGAGATGTTTCTCCTTTTTTCTGTTGTATTCAACTTACAATGTAATAAAGGTAATGAAAAAAGTATACTGAGCTCACAGTTGGAAGACCAGGAGTAAATATGGCTGAATTACCACAAATAAATGATTCTACTCCTCAAAGCCTCAGCTTCTTTATCTGACCAGTTTCTTTTCATGGCGAATTAACATAACATATGTGCCTCACTGAATGTTAAGAGACTTCAAACAAATAATATTTTGTGATCATTTTTTCTCATGAAGGATGCAGGCTTTACCTATGTTATTAAGTTGTTAATTTCAGCTGAAGTTTCCTGGACCTCTGATTCTGGCAGATGCATTTTGTGTGTTTCATACAAATCACAGCTCCCATTTTTTCTAGAAAGGAAAGATACAGGTGGAGGGTACGCTGATGACAAAGAAATGTGGATGGAAGTCCATATTTCTTAATGTGATTGTCACGTAACGAGAACGCAGTGGCCTTTTTACAAGGTTTGTGCATCTGTCCCCCAGTCAGCAGCCTCTCCTGAAGCTAGAATTTGGATCAAAGGGCACAGGAATCAACAAACAAGCACCTCCATTTTTCCCAGCTACAGCCAAATTCACCTTCCCGTCCCCCCACAAGCCACCCTTGGAAGCCCCATGAATCTGTAGGGTGCTAGGATAATGCATAAACGTGGGTGTTTACCACCTTCTGCATCTGAACTGTGCCCAAAGAAGTGCTTCTCCATCCACCCCACTTCTCTTATTGCCTTCCTGAATTTGTGTTGAATCCTTAGATTAGTCTCAGAATAAAGACTGCTGGTGGATAAGTCAGATGCTAGCCAGGGTAGCTGCTGTGATTAGAAAAAAAATAACAGCTCTCGGACGAAGGCAAAGAGACCCAAGTGTTTATCACAAGGTTATATTCTCACAGTGTATGCAGAAGGTGCCAGATTGAAGCAGGACAGAGAAGAATAGACGAGATTCAATTTCTCTCCCCATCCCTAGAAGTTATGGCTGACCAGCCAAATGCAAGCGTAACAGAGGGTGGAAAATTGTCAATAAAAGATCAATGTAACGACAGAAACTGAGCTGTGCCCGTAACTCACCCATTTAAGGGCAAGTCTTTCTTATACAGATGATTAAGGAAAAAATCAACAGGCAGGGCCAGTCTTCTAGATCTAAATGAAACTGATGATGTAATCATTTCAAGCACACTAAGGATGCCTGCCTGTCCCTCTGAGGATGATGTGGTTCTTCTAGCAATTTTATACTTCAAAGGCTAGGGAAACTGACGTGAGGTCCGAAAACCCACATGTGGTCTTCCTGGATTCCAGAAACTGGCCACAGAGAAAGAGGCACCTTTTCTTTTCTTTCAGCAGTAACGCCAGCTTACCATTCCCCCAGTCCTCCCCAAAACAGCTGATAAAACACCATGCTAGGTGTGCGCAGATAAAACCCAAAGAATGACCAAAGACCACAGCATGAAATGTCCCAGTAGCTGGGAGACTCTTGCCCTGCCCGTCCCTCAGCAGCCACCCAGCCTGAGTGATCCCTCACCAGGGCCACACCGGCTCTGCCCCGGTTGAGCCAAGCATAATCTACGGCTGCACTCAGCATCCTCATTAAGTGAACAAAAAGGTGTGAGAAAGAAAGGACACAGGCCAAACCCACTGCTACCCAAGAGAAGCCCATATTTAGAGCTGAGTGAACAGATGACACCTCCAAGTTCGGCAAAGTTGTTTCTCTTCCTTTGCACTAAGGCACAAGGCTCTGTCTGCAAATGCAAGCAGCTATCTATGCTTTTTCAGTCACAGTAACAACAGCTAAACACTTTCATGGAAACAGGCCTATTAAGAGGTGGATACTACCTTTATCCTGACTTGATGGAGATAAAACTTGAGACACAGAGAGGTTTAGAAACTTGCCCAAGCATGTTACAGCTACGTGAGGGGGTCAAATCAAATCTGAGTCTGGGCAGATCGACTTGGTAGTCTGAGCACTTGCCATTTAATCTTTCCTGTCTAGCAGGGGAAACATTGGCTTGGAAGATGGAAAACCTGACTTGGATGACCCCTTTCTGCCATCGACAATGCAGATATGTCATGCCTCAGTCCATCTGGTTGCAGAGATGGGATCATGTTTCCTGCCCTTTCTTACTTTAAAGCAACATTGTGGAAATGTATGACATCACACAAGACTCTGCATTTGAATATATGTGGGCCACTTTAGGAAAAAGGGCAAATGCATTTCACAAGGTTGTCAGATAACTCAGTAATGCATCACTCAGGGACCTGAGTCCACTGCGATGTCAAAACTGCAGATGTGTTTCATGCATCTGTGAGGACAGGACCCTGGGACCATGAAAACGGCTCTTGTTTTGTAATTCACTCTGTCCAGGTCTCAATGTGTTTAACTGGCTTCCTAGACCCCTATGCAAAACCTCTTCCTGAGGAGGCTAATGCCACTGTTCTGCAATGACTTCCTGTGATGAAATCCAGATGTGTAGTTTATTTGGTACCATGTGCTGCTAAATACGCCTCTCGAACAGTGAGTGTCCCAAGCTTCAGAAGCTAGAGACTGTCTTTTTTGGTATAATAACAAACAAACAGCCAGGTTTGTTTCCCCCAACATTCAACTAAAACAAAAATAGCTTCAGAAAACAGTAGAAGCCTGAGGTTGTATACTTTTGGAAGAACGGGAATGTTTTGTCCTAAACCAGCTGTCACAGTCCAAGAAGTGAATTGAGACTCAGATTAGAAGGCAGGTAGAAGTTACATGGGCCATTTGATCAGCTGCTCCCTGCAGAAGTAAAAATTCTACCCTCCCTATAAAAAAATGTACACACAATCACCACTACCAACAACCAACTCATTCCAACAGCTGTGCCTCCTTCATAATAGATATTTGTCCCATAGTTCATTTCAAATTCCTCTAAAATCCAGAAAGATTTAATTGACTGGAAAATAAACCCAATTCCAATTTAGTTACACATTGTCTTCCAGGGACAAGGCACTTACAAATGGCCAGAGCTCATGCCACCAAATTACTTCCTATCTGCACATATTGATCCTGGCAGCATTACTAAGGTAGACCTGTTTATTTCCAAAGCCCAGTGTGTAAAAATGTTTCTTTAATTGAAAAAGCCTAGTACATCTGCATTCTGTGTCCCTCCGGACATACTCAAGAAGAGGAAGTGAGGACCGAAGACCTGATGGAAAAAGACTTGGGACAAAACTGGCCAGCGGATGCTTTCATCTGCATAAACACTCCAACGCTCAATAAAGACAGTTGGAATCAGAATTCAAGAACAATTTGCCCACGGAGTTTAGCATTTATATGGCCTTTAAAAATACACACATATAAACACACACACTCACACACACATACACACACACACACATGCACATTCCAAGTGATTTTGAATCCATTTTATTACTTCATCATCAAAACAGTCCTCGGCATCAGCCAAGCTGATCCTTCAACACAATAGTTTCTTATTCAAGCACACAACTAGGTAGCCTTCCTCCAAGCCAACTTGAAAGCTCCCTTTGATTTGGGGGAAAGACCCTCCACCCACTGACCTCCATGGTCAGGCTTGGGCTATTTTGAGAGCTTCCACTTGGACAGGGAAATCATATATACATACAAGGCTCCAGACATTGCAAAGATAATGGAATGATGTTTCATTGGCTCTGCCTCTTTTTTTTTTTTTTTTTTTTTTTTTTTCATTAAAAAGCAATTGGGATGCTTCCCATTTTGACCCAGGGCTGGCTTCATGGAAGAGTGACCCATGTGGTCCCTGGGTCCCACTCTCAGAAGGGCCCTGGCTTGGTCTGATACATTGCTGTCCCCATCTTAAAATTCTAATCAACGTTTAACTAAGGGCATCATATTGATCTTTCATTGGGCCCACAAATTACGTCACTGGTCCTGCCCTACTCCCTGTCACAGGCTCCCAACTCTGAGCTACATTACCTCAAAAGAGGTTGAAGGCAGAGGGGTCCAGGAGGAAGGATTGCAGAACTCCGGTGTGCTTTTAAATGGTCTCACTTCTGCCTGGATCTGCCTGACTCTGCAGCCTGTGTCTCTTTTCCTTGTTGTGATACTAATGGGACATTAAGGAGCAGAGTAAGGGCCCCCAAAGCCACTGCTTGCACCTCCGGAGTTATATTTGGCAGCATTCATATTTTGTCATGTGAAAATTTGAAATGCTAATCCAATATGCAACTGTGGGGGAACTCTCATAGGAATTTCAGCCAAATCTGGCTCCCAGCAAGAACTCAGCAAAAAAGTGGTGACACAGAAATTCATAGAATAGTGCCTGAAAAATGAAGCGAATCATCTTTAAAGACAGCAAAGATAGAATCTGGATGAAAAATAACTATGAACCTGAAGAAGGTATTTGGTAGAGGTGCCTGACAAATTGCTACAACTATTTTAAGAAATTTTCTTGGCCGGGCAAGGTGGCTCATGCCTGTAATCCCAGATCTTTGGGAAGCCAAGGCAGGCAAATCACTTGAGGTCAGGAGTTTGAGACCAGCCTGGCCAACATGGCCCATCTCTACTAGCTCACATGGTGGCGGGTGCCTGTAATCCCAGCTACTCAGGAGACTGAGGCAGGAGAATCCCTTGAACCCAGGAGCCGGAGGTTGCAGTGAGCCGAGATTGCACCATTGCACTCCAGCCTGGACAAAAAGAGCAAAATTCCATCTCACAAAAATAAAAAAGAAAGAAAAGAAATTTTCTTCAAGAAGAGGTAAAATATCCCACATTTCTGAGGTATAGAACATTTCCAGAAATAAGGATTATAAATCATTCTATTATAAAGACACATGCACATGTATGTTCACTGCGGCACTGTTTACGATAGCAAAGACCTGGAACCAACCCAAATGCCCATCAGTGATAGACTAGATAAAGCAAATGTGGCACATATACACAATGGAATACTATGCAGCCATAAAAAAGAATGAGTTCATGTCCTTGGCAGGGACACGGATGAATCTGCAAACTATCATTCTCAGCAAACTGACACAAGAACAGAAAAGCAAACACTGCATGTTTTCACTCATAGGTGGGTGATGAACAGTGAGAACACACGGATGGACACAGGGAGGGGAACATCACACACGGGTCTGTTGGGGGCTGGGGGACTAGGGGAGGGATGGTGGGGGTGGGCAGATTGGAGAGGGATAACATTGGGAGAAATACCTAATGTAGGTGACAGGGAGATGGAGGCAGCAAACCACCATGGCATGTGTATATCTATGTAACGATCCTGCAAGATCTGCACGTGTACCCCAGAAATTAAAATATAAAAAGAGAAACCACTAGAAGCCCTGAGATACAGAGTGCAATGATACTCTACCACGAGCAAGCACGGATAGATACTCTCACAAAGGGAAATTACAGACATACCTAAATTCGTGTACACAGTTCTCACAATTGGAACATGTAAATTTTAAAACCAAACAATATGTGCACTTTTAAAAATGTAATTCACTGTCCTCCTATAATCTCTTTCCAATACACAGAGACTTTTCACTTTTAAAGAAAGGTATAACAAGTCCATAGAGCCCCAATATTCACTGATGTGAATGAGAAAATGTCCAACATGTTTAAAGTCACTTTAATTACCAGGCAGGAGTTCAGAATTAACTACAGTATCATAATGGACATGTTTCTATACAATGAGCTTGAAGATTGCCAAATTCTCATATCGCTCTAAAACGTATGACTTTTAAGATTAACAGAGCACTATCATAGTGCTATTCCTCAATCAGTATGTGCTGAGCCCCTGCTTTTATAAGCTCCAGCTGCTTTGGGAAGATTACCCACGGCATCTCCTTTCCTCTGCTTCCCAGCCCTGAGCAATGGCAAATTGACCCATGCATCCTGGCAATTGCTTTATACAGAGAATAGACCTGAAGCTCTACATGGACGCCATAGTAGAGTTAATTTTATGGGATTCTGTCTTCCCCTATACGTTTAAGGGGTAAGGACCACGTCTCATTGATTCTCCATCAATGTGAGTTCAATGGTATAGTTCTGGGAAGATAAAAAGATATAGAAGAAGATGTAGTCTCTTTCTCTCTCTCTCTCTCTCTCTCTCTCTCTCTCTCTCTCTCTCTCTCTCATCATAATCTAGAAGAAAAAAAGAAATGTGGCTAACAAAATGTGTGATGACTGATTATATATGCAATGGTCTTGGCCATAAAAAGGGCCACTATTTTCTGGAAAAATGTTTTATAAAAATTGTATGTGTTGAGGTTCGGAATGCTCTTTCTTATTCAAACAGAGCCCTAGGGAGTAAGCAAGGCATAAAGGTGACTGGTGTAACCTCAAAGTCAAGAACACTACCAGGCAAAACAGAAGAAAGCTTTGCCAACAAGGGTCTTGTTTCTTTGATTGTTTTGTTTTGTTTTTGTGTTTGTTTTTGTTTTGAGGCAGGATCTGGATCTGTTGTTTAGGCTGGAGTGCAGTGGTATGATCATGGCTCACTGCAACCTCCACCTCCCAGGCACAAACCAGCCTCCCATCTCAGCCTCCTGAGTAGCTGGGACTAGAGGCATGCACCACCATGCCCAGCTAATTTTTTTTTTTTTAATTTTGCCACGTTGTCCAGGATGGTCTCTAACTCCTGGGCTTACTCAGTCCTCCTGCCTGGGCCTCCCAAAATGCTGGGATTACAGGAGTGAGCCACTGTGCCCAACAGGGTCTTAATGAAACATTCCACAGGGTAGCAATATTAACATTTCTTAGCTTCTCCATGTGTGACTGAATGGGAGGCTGGGAGTGTCAGAGTGGAAGCTGGAATTCCTAGAAACAGAGTTGAAGACCTGATGAAGAAAAAACTGGCTTTGTCAAGATTTCTGCAGCTATTCTTTTTTGACTCAAGACTAAAAAAAAGGACAATTTAATTTAATAAATTACTTGTGCAAAGTCGAAGTGGAATTTGGACAGGTTTAAAATAAATTGGATTGTATCCAGAAAATGAGGAATTTAATAGGATAGAAAATGTGGAAGGGAAACTTAGGCTGGCTTTTTCTCCAGAAGCTCTGCAATTTTACCCAAGATTAATCACTGGACACTCAGTCCCCTATTTTAAAATGACCACTTTGAATGAAATGACAAAAGATGTCTTTCTCTGATTCCCTGAATTCTAAGTGGAACTATAAAAACGACAGTCTTTCTCAAGGTCAATAGTCTTTAAGCAGGCTGACGTCACCCCAAGGAAGGGCAGAGTCACCATGCTCAGTGGCATAGATTGTTCACAGCACAACTTCAGGGGATGCTGTTGGCACAGACCACAGCGTCAGTGGCACCTCTGGGGTTGTAAGGTGCTTCACTGTCACAAACACTCATGGTAAAGAAGACTCTGGAAATTGTTTATATATTTGTGTAGGATCTAGGATCTATTTAAAAATTAGGTTTCATCAACAGATGGTAGAGACGATATGGAGAAATAGGAACACTTTTACACTGCTGGTAAGAGTGTAAATTAATTCAACCATTGTGGAAGAGAGTGGCAATTCTTCAAGGATCTAGACCCAGAAATATCATTTGACCCAGCAATCCCATTACTGGGTTTATATCCAAAGGATTATAACTCATTCTACTATAAAGACACATGTACACATATGTTTACTGCAGCACTGTTCACAATAGCAAAGACTTGGAACCAACCCAAATGCCCATCAATGTTAGACTGGATAAAGAAAACGTGGCACACATATACCATGGAATACTATGCAGTCATAAAAAAGGATGAACTCATGTCCTTTGTAAGGACATGGATGAAGCTGGAAACCATCATTCTCAGCCAACTAACACAAGAAAAGAAAACCAAACACCACGTGTTCTCACTCATGAGTGGAAGTTGCAATGAGAATACATGGACACAGGGAGGGGAACATCACATACCAGGACCCGTCAGGGGGTGGGGGGCTGGGAGACATACTATTAGGAGAAATACCTAATGTAGATGAGGGGTCGATGATTGCAGCAAACCACCATGGCACGTGTATGCCTATGTAACAAACCTGCACGTTCTGCATGTGTATCTCGGAACTTAAAGGATAATAATAATAAAAACATTAGGTTTCGTTAGTAGCTAATATCTGGATTGATGCTGACATCATCACCTGGTGGGAGGAATGAGTAGGAGTGCCACGATTGGAGATTGTCCCAGACATACTGCCTGCTGACTTGCTCTCAGAATATCATCATGTGATGCATTGCAGTTCTTTGTTTTCCAGTAAGAGGATTTATAGATTATACAATTTACCTTTAACTAATCTTTCCACAGTAGGTAAGTGGCTTTTAAATTTTCCTATACAGTCACAGGACACAACATAGATGGACCTTGAAGACATTATGCTAAGTAAAATAAGCCAGTCACAAAAAGACAATTACTGTATGATTCCACGCATACGACGTACCTAAATTAGTCAATTTGATAGAGGTAAGAAATAGAATGGGTTTGCCAGGGGATAGAGGCGGGGAAATGGAGAGTGGTTATTGAATGGATCCAGAGTCTCAGCTTTGAAAGACGAAAAAGTTCCGTAGACCTATTTCACAACAGTGTAAATATACTCAATACTGCTGAACTGTACACTTAAAAATGGTTAAAATAGTAAATTTTATGTCTTTTATCACAGTTAAAAAAATCTTGCATAAAATCATAGACTGAAAATAATGCTAGCACCACCAGCCCAAATGCCAAGGAAACAATGAAAGCACTAACTAACCCTTCTATTCTTAGGATGTCTTCATGGGCAGCAATACAAGCTGAAAAACCTCAGCTGTTGGCTGGGCACGGTGACTCACACCTGTAATCCCAGCATTTTGGGAGGCCAAAGTGGGTAGATCACAAGGTCAGGAGTTCAAGACCAGCCTGACCAACATGGTAAAACCCCATCTCTACTAAAAATACAAAAATTAGCTAGGCATGGTGGCATGTGCCTATAATCCCAGCTACTCAGGAGGCTGAGGCAGGAGAATCACTTGAACCCAGGAGGTGGAGGTTTCAGTGAACCGAGATCGCATCATTGCACTCCAACCTGAGCAACAGAGCACAGCTCTGAAAAAAACAAACAGAAAAAAACAACCTCAGCCATCAAATTAGACTCAAAAAGAAGTACAGTAACCAAAAAAAAGTATTGGAATGATAGATTTCCACACCCTTCTTCTAATGATTAACTCTCACTATATTAGCATATTAGTATGTATACATAATTGTAAAATAAATAAAAATGTGTATACAGGGTCAAATTTTTTTCCTATCAGGGTACACTATCAAAACTCCCACATAGCCAAGGCAATCCTAAGCAAAAAGAACAAAGCTGGAGGCATCATGCTACCTGACTTCAAACTGTACTACAAGGCTACAGTAATCAAAACAGCATGGTACTGGTACCAAAACAGAGATATAGACCAGTGGAACAGAACAGAGGCGTCGGAAGCAATGCCACACATCTACAACCATCTGATCTTTGACAAACCTGACAAAAACAAGCAATGAAGAAAGGATTCTCTGTTTAATAAATGGTGTTGGAAAAACTGGCTAGCTATGTGCAGAAAGCAGAAACTGGACCCCTTCCTGACACCTTACACTAAAATTAACTCCAGATGGATTAAAGATTTAAACATAAGACCTAACACCATAAAAACCCTAGAAGAAAACTTAGGCAATACCATTCAGGACATAGGCATGCACAAGGACTTGGTTACTAAAACACCAAAAGCAATGGCAAAAAAAGCCAAAATAGACAAATGGGATCTAATTAAACTTAAGTGTTTCTGCACAGCAAAAGAAATAATCATTAGAGTGAACCAGCAACCAACAGAATGGAAAAAATGTTTACAATCTACCCATTTAACAAAGGGCCGATATCCAGAATCTACAAAGAACTAAAGCACATTTACAAGAAAAAAAAATTCAAAAGTGGGAGAAGGATATGAACAGACACTTTTCAAAATAAGACATTTATGAGGCCAACAAACATGAAAAAATGCTCATCATCACCGATCATTAGAGAAATGCAAATCAAAACCACATTGAGATACCATCTCACGACAGTTAGAAAGGCAATCATTAAAAAATCAGGAGACAACATGCTGAAGAGGATGTGGAGGAATAGGAATGCTTTTACACTGTTGGTGGGAGTATAATTAGTTCAACCATTGTGGAAGACAGTGTGGCGATTCCTCAAGGATCTAGAAATAGAAATTCCATTTGACCCAGCAATCCCATTACTGGGTATATATCCAAAGGATTATAAATTGTTCTATTATAAAGACACATGCACACGTATGTTCACTGTGGCACAGTTTACAATAGCAAAGACCAGGAACCAACCCAAATGTCCATCAATAATAGACTGGACAGGGAAAATGTGGCACATATACACCATAGAATACTATGCAGCCATAAAAAATGATGAGTTCATGTCCTTTGTAGGGACATGGATGAATCTGAAAACCATCATTCTCAGCAAACTGACACAAGAACAGAAAATCAAACACCACATGTTCTCATTCATAGGTGGGTATTGAACAATGAGAACACAGGGCACAGGGAGAGGAACATCACAACCGGGGTCTGTTGGGGGGTGGGGGACTAGGGGAGGGACAGTGTGGGGTAGGGAGGTTGGGGAGGGATAACACTGGGAGAAATGCCTGATGTAGGTGACGGGGGGATGGAGACAGCAAACCAACATGGTATGTGTGCACCTATGCAACAATCCTGCAAGATCTGCACATGTACCCCAGAGCTTAAAATACAATTAAAAAAAAAAAAAACTTTGGAGTATTGATATCCATGGTCATTGTGGACAACTATTCCATTGTTCTGTTATGGATCTGTGGGTAGATTGAGAAGATAGTCCCCAAAACGTTGATACGCTGAAACAGTTGTTAGAGCAATGACAATTGTGGAAAGTCATAGAAGGCAAGAGGACAGAATCACATCAAGTCACCCTTAATTGTTTTAAGGAGAAGATGACACTATGGCCTCACGGTTTGAAGTTTTGCTTGTGGCTATTTCCAGCTAAAACTCTCTGGAACATGCAGAGATAAGATCTGTAAAGGAAGACTCCACACCATCGCCCGTCTTGGACATGGGCAAGCTTATGGCAGCACTAGTGTCTGTGCGTACGCTCTCACCCCTCAGAGATGAGGGGACCCGCACCCAGGATGCTGTCGCACAGCCACGCTGGGCCCTAAATTTGAGCTATTTATGGCACAGAGACTTCTCTGCATATCAAAAAAACTGTGAGAAAATGTACAATTAGAAAAACAAAACCCTAAATACAGTTAGCCATTTGCTGAGCTCAGGAAAAGAAAAAAGTGTTATTTTTCTAACAACTCCTAATGAAACAGTGGCTATTACTTAATAAGGAAATTTCCGAGTAGTTCCCCCTTAACTGTCCCTGCTTTCACTTTTGGAGGTTTCACTTACCTGCTGTTAACCACAGTTAAAAATATTTGATGGAAAATCCCAGAAATAAACAATTGATAAGTTGTAAATTGCACACTGTACTAAGTAGCGTTATGAAACCGCTTGCTGTCCCAGGACATGAATCATTCCTTTGTCCAGCGTATCCAAACTGTCTACACTACCTGCCTGTTAGCCACGTAGTAGCACTTTCAGTTATTATGGGATGGAAAGAGCATAGCATGTAAAGGATTCAGTACCATCCACACATTCAGCCATCCACTGGGCATTGGAAGATAAGGCGGAACTACTGTACATAAGAATCATAAATTTTCAAGCAGGTGTAATCTCTTAGCTAGCTTTAGAAAAAAAAAAAAAAAAAACTGGAACTTAGCCACCTGATAGACAGATGCTTCTATTGGTTCAAAAACTAAAAGATCTTGGAAAAAAAGGAAGAAATTATATTATTTCTCCCTCTTGTGTTTCCTTGTTATATTTTTACTCTCATTTGATCAAGACACATGTTAATGGATTTTGTCAACTTCTAGAGTCCTTTTTTCAGAGGTTGTATGTAATTAAAATAACTATTATTTCATTCGATTATTGACCAGACCACAAATGTGATGCTATGGGGACAGATAACTGTCTTTTGTTGTGCCACTAAACAACAGACTTGGATCGTCATACCAGAAATAGTGTGATCTCAAGGCAGTCTGGATCCCGACTTGCTCTTAAATCGTCGTAAATAATATTTAATATTCAAAAGTTGTCTTTCGAACTTCTAGGCAGAGGTTTGACTTGTGTGTGGCTGGAAACATTTTAGTCTCATCCAAGCCCAAGACTGTCCCGAAATGGAGGGCAGAAACCTTGAAGAGAGGGACTCCCCTGCTCTCTATTTGAGCTCCTTTGTGAGGAAAATTGCCCTATTCGAATGGTTGGAACAGTTCACAGCTTTTGCTTCCTTCCCCTTAAATGTTCAATTTGTGGATGATTACCTTCCTGCTTTATGAGTCTAATTCATTTTTCTTTTATTTATGAAATGGTGGGTTAAAAGTAAACTATTTTAAAATGGCATTCAGTGGAAGATTGATTTTTCTACTGGCATGTCATAAATACGGGCCAAGTGTTTCCCTTTCAGAAATGGAGCAAGCAATAAATTCAGGGAGATTCTGAACATAAATTTAGAGCTCTTTGTGAGGCATAAACAATATACAAGCAGACCAATGCCTGGAATGTGTGGCTTAGGCTAAATTGTTAGCATAGAATGGCTCCAACATGAAGCTGGTGTTTATAGATTTGAGCCATTGATGACTGTGGCAAGCTTGCTTTGTTTGTGGCACAAAACAATGCCTTATCGAACAGTCTCATATCTATACCCCAAAGGCACCTGTGCCCAGGTGATTGGAAAACATTTCTATATTCAGTGTTCATATCGCACCTCATCCGAAAGATGGGAAGAAGAGTGGTGAATAGTTTATGCCTGGGAGGTGATAGGGAAGCGGAGATCCTATCAGAGTGCACAGGGGTGTGGACGTGCAATTCAGTTTTGAACTCCCCAAGAGAACAAATTGGAATCCATCCCTTTGTGCTTGTAAATTTTTACATATTCCTATTTCAAATATAAATTTACTAGAATATTTAAACATTCAAATGTAAATTATTTATTTTAATTAATATTGTAAATATGTTATTAAGAATTAATTTTAGATGTTAATTAAACTATTTACTTGCAATAATATGCAATTTGCTTTCTGCGTGCTAGATATATTTCACCTTCAACAATATGCCAGAATTTACAACTGGGCTGATGGCGATTGGGCACTAGGAGCTCTGTTGCTAAAGATCTGCTTAGACTTTCTCTTATTCTCTTCTAATCACAATCAAATTGGTTTTCTATTTTGATACAGCAAACCATTTTGCAAGATATTCACATGCTCTGCCTCTCTGGCTACAGTCTCTTTTGTTTGAATTTCATTGAACTTATCTGAAGTGAGTTAGTCTCAACGGAGACAACATGGAAACATAGGATATTAGAATTCTACGTCCCTCGCTCAGTTCCCATATTTTCCCTGACATTTTCCCAAATGTCAAGAGCTCCTTCTGTTGAGATTCTTCTTACTTTTTCTCATTTTCTTTTACTGTCATGAGACCACTTATGTTGCGTATATAACAATGCACCCATGTCCCACTTAAAAGGATTTCAGTGGCAAACACGGGCTTCAAACCAGGAGTAAATAACAAAAGATGGAATATGTCTTTTCCAAATGTATCCCAACCGTAAGCCTCCACATTTAGAAAAGAGGGTGCCTGGCCTGTTGATTACAGCAACTGATAAATCCACATCCCAAAACTTATTTATTCATTCAGTAACTGGACACTTACCAAGGGCCAAACCAGAAGTCAGGCTTGTGAATGACATAAAATTGTCCCTATTGGGAAGTTCACAGTGTAGGATGCTTCTAAGCAATACTAGGCAGCCCATAATACTTTAACAGCATGATTTTTAATGTTGTGTTTTATAAAAATATTAGTGAATGGAACATAAACCTGTATGCATGCATCCCCTAAAATTCTTCATTTCTCCCAGTATGAAGACCTTTCTAGAAAGTAATCCTAAATTAATGAAAAGCCCCAGGCTTAGGTCCTGATATTATTTATGTGTCCAAACAGTTCAATGTGCCCTGTGGTCTAAGAACAGAAGGACCAAAGAGAAATTGTGAATGCCTTTCCCCGATCACATCTCTAATGAAGCACTGAGAGTAGAAATTAGAATTTTAAAAAATAACACAAAGAATGTGTTCACCATCAGTTTGAGAAACTTTCCATTACAAAAGCACATTTTCTTTTCATCTTGATTGCACTACTTCACTAAACCTTTAATAAAAATCAATAGTGAGTCGCTTATTTTCTTTTTGAAAAAAAAATATACATATACACATCTTGCATTGTGTCATTCTTAGAATTCGGAAGAAAAAACCTGAGACTTTTCAACCCCATAGCATTTGTTCATAAAATGCATGATTGGGGAAACAAATTTTATGGCAACTCTTTCCAATCGTCAGCCCAGGAAACACATTTTCCTGCTTAATTTTGACCTCATCTCTATCTGGAAAATTTGAACTTCAAACTGAAGTTGTAACTGGTGTCTGTCTGGACTTAACATCCCCAATTAGAGGAAAGAGTGTCTTCCATGGTGTTGTCCAACAAAGCTAAATGGATCTTGCTTGATCTTTCAGAGTCTCTGTTGCAGGTACACCCCCAAATGTGGTTACAATTACACAAGAAGTTAAATTGTCATTTGACCTTCTGTTGCTGGGTTTTGCAGACCATTTGCAAACCCCACATTTTACGCAGTCACCCTCAGAATCTGTGCTTAACAACTGGTCTAAAATATACAGCTCCTTACAAATCTAATCACCCACCCATTAGCATCTGTGTGAGTTTACTCTTACATCATAAGAATCTCAAAGCTGTAATCTTTCTCTTCTTAGATCTGTTTCTTTCTTTCTTTTTTTTTTTTTTTTTTTTTTTTTTTGAGACAAAATCTTTGCTCTGTCACCCAGGCTAGAGTGCAGTGGTGCGATCCCAGTTCACTGCAACCTTCACCTCCCGGGTTCAAATGATTCTCCTGCCTCAACCTCCCAAGTAGATAAAATTATAGGTGCCTGCCACCATGCCCAGCTGATTTTTGTATTTTTAGTAGAGACGGGGTTTCACCATCTTGGCCAGGCTGGTCTCGAACTCCTGACCTAGTGATCCACCCGCCTCAGCCTCCCAAAGTGCTGGAAATACAGGCGTGAGCCACCACACCTGGCCATGATCTGTTTCATTTTGACATTAGTCCCTCCACTGGGTAACCACGACAGTCAACTATGTAAGCTCCAAACCACTGTTGCATGATATTTTTTAATCAGTGGCAAAACACTTTTTTTAGTTCATGTTTTTTCTATTCCCTCACCTCATGAGTTAAGTGCATGTGGCCTCTCCTTGACAATCTCTGTCAAGAAAAATGCCATTTACTGCTTTCTTCTTCCTTTAGAGATCATAGTACATTTTAATGTACACATTCAATTTGACACTGATTCTGTTTGTGTGCTAAGAACAGACATGTGTATCTAAAGATGTGCCCTTAAATGTCCTTGATGTTTTTCAAACCATGCCTTTGATAAGCATCACCTTTCGCTGTGGCCAACATCTACAAGAAAGAGCCACAGCGCTGGCAAGAGTTGCGCTTTCCCATCCACACCAAAGCAAGAAAAGAGCCCAGCCATGACCGTGAAACTCGGGGTCACCAAGAGGCTTTTCCCAAAGGGGTCTCAAATCCAATGAACAGCTGTCATTTGACTGTGTGACCCAGAACGTCTCCAGCCCGCACCCTAAACAGGGCAAGGATGTCACGTTTTTAAATCAACACTCCCGATGTCTGTCCTTATCCCTTCCAACCTTGCCCCGGCTCTCCTAAATAAGTTATTTTGAAAAGCAACTTAAAAACAGACGCGTAAAGAACATGGGACTGATGGTTACTGTTTCGGGAATGCTTTTCTTCAAAACCTCTATTAGGTGGCTAAACAAAGGTAGTCATTTTTCTTGCGCCTGGGTGAGTCCGATGAGGGAGAAAGAATGCACTTTGTAAACTGAGGCTGTGAGGGTTAGGATTTCTGATCCAGCGGATGGACTTAAGCCTGTATTCTGATCCCTGCTACATTATCTTCTAATTCATCTCATAGATTGCTCCCAGCACATCTGACATATTTTAGTGCCGAGATGTAAATCAGACACCCCCACAAACCACCTCCACTCTCTCACATTTCCCTAAATTTGGACATTACTTTCCTCACTGTACTTTACTTTCCTGAGCTGTTCTTTTCTATCACATGTCATTTCCCCGGAAAAGTGTTTTTACAGGAAATAAAGAAGACATCCTCCTGTAAAGCTGCCCAGTTTCAAGCCAGTTCGAGGCTCCCTTTGCTGCTCCATCTTTCCCTGAAAGGCAGGGAGGCCTGGAAGTGCAGAGCAGACCCCGGGAAGTATATGATCCTTTGAGGTCCTCTCCAGCCAGCAGGCACGTCCACTAGCCCGAGTAAGCAGCTAATGAGCTCCAGCATTTCTGCAGCAGGCTCTCAGCTCTGGCACTGCAGCTGGCACTATTTGCTCACCAGACCCCAATAAATCCTAAGGTCAAGGAAAGTCTGGCAAAACCCATTGCTCTGGCTTTCTTTCAAGAAATTACTAATTTCTTGGTAATTAGTCACACATGCAAGTAAATGATCATCTGAAATCCATTTCTGCCTGAGCGTTACTAAAACTAGAAACCACATTTAACTCATCCAAGCAAAGAAACCCCTTGGGGGGGTGCCGTGAAGGGGGAAGAGAAGGAGAAAGGAGCTTCTCTTCCACTTTATTAAATATTTTAAGCGGATTTAAGGTTTAGTCAAAGGACAAATTCCTGCTCTCCAAGGAGCACACGTCCAGGAACTTGGAGATCAGCCAGGAGCAGTGGCCACACTGGTGGTCAGAGGGAGGGGGCCTCATGTGATGTGAGGGGGAGAAGGGGCAGGAGGGAGGAAGGGAGCAGGGAGCTGGGAGGGGTTTGTGAGCAGAAAAGTGGACTTTTCTTGTGTGCTTTTATCCACATTAGAGGAACTGAGGCGAGAGCTCTTGCAAGAGCCTGCGAATGTGTCTGATAAAAGCCAGGGTGGGGCCGTGACTGCAGAGCTGCCCTGATTACACATTCAGCAGGAACCAGGCTGTGACCCTAATCACAGGTGAGCTCTGGAACACGCGCTTTCTCCCTGGAGACCCACACAGTTTAGTGAACCCAGCAGAGCTCAGCCTCCTGGAGAGCTCGTGAGCACGTTGCTCTCCAGGAGCCTCAGCAAGAGATGACATGACCGAGCCAGAGTCCCAGGGTAGCTGACTTGACCTGAGAAGCCGCCCCTCAGTGCTATGCTACTTTCTAACTCCTTCTTCTATAGGAAACTCTTCTTGAATAAGTTGTATTTAAAGAAAAACCGCTCCACGCAGCCATCCCTTCTTGTTGCAAGCAAAGTGAGCTAGAGTGGGCACAGGAGCTTCTGAATGCTCTGTAGAGTCCAGCAGAAAGCCCCTCGCCCTAGCACATGGGAAACGGAGGTCTCATTCTCATCACCCCATCTCTATTTCAGAGCCCCAACTTCTTTCTCCTCACCTCCCCTCTCCTTCCCCAACCTCTGGCATCCAGCTGTTCAGCAAATTCTGTACACATTTGGACATCAAGATTCACTTGGCGGTCAACCACCTAGCATTGCAGCCCAAGTCCTGGCTCTACTGTTCATCAGCTGGTGACCTTGAAGCACTTACTTCCCACCCCTGTGCCTCAGCGTCCTTATCCATCAATTGGGAATCATAATGGTGCCTACTGCGCAGAGCTGTTGAGAGGTTCAAAGCAGGTGACAGGTGTAAAGAGAGCCTGGCACTGTTGGCACATAGGCAAGCCTTAGCTGCTGTCGTAGGTACTGCTGGTGGTGGCTGTGGGAGAATTCCCGTCTTCCACCCCACAGTCGGTCTCTCCCTGCCTCAAGCCCTTGGCTCTGTCCCAAACCCCGTTTCTAAGTTGTGTAGTGCTTTGCTCTTCTTCTTGCCATGTTTATATCAAAAATCACCCATCAGAGAGATAAAAGCAGGGAGGAAGCATTTTATTTCTGAAGTTGTTAATTTTACCCTAGATTTCCAAGAAAAGGATCATCCATCTGTCAGAAAAAGACAGAGAAGATAAAAGAAATTTTAAAGTAATTATTTAAGTGCCAACCAGGAGGAAATGAAAATGCATTTGGCTTGGTTATTGAGTTGAATTAGAGAATGGTGTTGTACCACCACTAATCTGCTTCATAGATGAGAAAAAAGGAGAAGATGATCTTAAAAAAACAAACGTGCTGTCAGTTGGCCCCAGCAAAACACACTCTGTGTAAACATATTTGGAGAAGTGACTTTGGATTTGCAAAATTGTAGCTCCTCTTCTGCCACGGCTGCCTCCGGTCTTAGAGCCACAGATCCATACACACGGATGTTTCCCGGGTCCTACTACTGTTTGCACTTCTTTCCCTGGTGCTCTGATTAACTGCAGAGGTAGTTTGTACAGCCGGGCCATGAAATGCCACCCAACAGCCAGCCCTTTCCCCGCTTTCCTTCCAAGACTTGCGTTCACCAGATGACCACCTGCCAGCTCACATTCTGAAAGGGGTCACCGCGGGAATTGCGCAAAGACACACATCTTCATGAGAGAATAAAACAATTGGCTTTCTTTTCTGAGCTCTAAAACCCAAAGCACTTCTCAAAGTCACCATTCAATCAGAAGCAAACAAGGCATCCCTTTCTCTCCCTAAGGTTAATGGTAAAAGTTGCAAACTTAACCAATGTCTGTACCTGCCATTCAAATCAAGAGATCAGGACTCTCAGTCCTCCAAGCAAATAATTACAGGATTAATTTGTGCTCCGGCACTGCTCCTAACCCCTCACATTTCCTGAGCCTAATCCTTCAGCCGAGGTCCCTTCTCCTCACTCCTAAGTTTCCCTCTACAGGTCGAAGCATCACTCACCTCACTCATGTTGGCTCTAACTCAGCAGCGCAGTCCCGCCACTCAGCACAGAGAACACTGCTCAGGGGTTGCTGCTCCACCGGGTCTGGCTTTTCTCTTAAAAAGAGCTGCCCGGTGGCATCATGCTCGCTGGAGCCAATGAAATGCAATCACCTGTCTGCAAGCCTGGCCGACATCTGAAGCACCCAGGGCCATCTAGTGGTGTAAAAGGGAATGGCACGTTAGGTCTCTGCTCCGAATTCCTCCAGGAATGGAAGGAAATGCTAGCTTCCTTTAAAAGTAATACCCTCCAGCCTGGGCAGCAGAGTGAGATCCCAAGTCTTAAAAAATAAATAAATAATAAATAAAAGCTAGAGGTTCAAAGATCATCACAGGAATGCCATTGTGCGTTTTCCGTTGAGCGCAAAATTACATCCGTGAAAAATACCTTTCAAATATCTGTAGGAAGGATTGTTTTTCTAAGGGAAGAGGAGTTCTGAAAACACCTGCGTGCCTGCTCACATCCCTCCAGGTTTTACCAGGAACTGTTTCCCTTGCCCTTTATGCCACCAAACTCAGCCCAAGGAGTTTAACATCTCTGCTCTCTCTCCCCTATCCCAAATCTGTTGCCCTGCTTGTACCCTGAGCTAGAAGGGCAAGAGCAGATGGACTAGGACATGGAGTTGGGTCCCCATGACTTCAACAAGGAGGAGAGCAGCTCTAGCAGCCTTACTGATGTGCGCTCCTCACAACCACAGCGGGGCCAGGAAGGAGCCTGGGCGTTGGTTCCGGCCTGGTGAAAGGTCTCCTTGCCTTAGCCCTGTTCAGCCTTTCTGGGAAGATGTTCCATCCTTTGTTCAGTCCCAACACCGTGAGGCTCTGAAGTCTTCAAGGCATCAGAGTGGATCCTCAACTGGCCCAAAGAGGCGTCGTGTAGACTGAAGGCGCATACACATCTGTTACTCTGCCAGTCCCCTTGCGAGACTTAGTGGGTCTGGTGAGAAGATTCAAGCATCTTGTGACCCGTCCCCAGCGCCCCTCATCTCCCTGTGCAGAGCAGGCCACAAAACACTAAGCTGCCAATCCTCTCTCCTCAGCACAGCACCCCCACGTCCTCCACCCTGGACTGTCCTCCTTACACACCCAGGCCGCCAATGCCATCGCCTCCTAAGGTTCCCTTTCTACAGCAAGCAGAAGGCCAAAATGGGCACCAGCGAGCACAGGCTGCCCTCAGAGGCCTTGGCCAGGAGCGCCGGCCAATCAGCAGGCTCACCCACCCCGTGTGAACACAAGGAAGCAAGACAGTCTCTCCTGTGGCTTCTCGTGGGAGCCAATCTCCTTAACTTACAGCCACTTCGCTTGTCTATAGACAAGCCCCCTCCAATGGGAAGTTTGGTACCTGAGTTATTATAAAATAAGTTCGTGTCCTTTGCAGGGACATGGATGAAGCTGGAAACCATCATTCTCAGCAAACTGACACAGGAACAGAAAACCAAACACCGCATGTTCTCACTCATAAGTGGGTGTTGAACAATGAGAACACATGGACACAGGGAGGGGAATATCAGACACTGGGGCCTGTTGGGGGGCTGGGGGTTAGGGGAGGCATAGCAGGGGTGGGGTGTTGGGGAGGGATAGCATTAGGAGAAATCTCTAATGTAGGTGATGGGGGGATGGAGGCAGCAAACCACCGAGGCACGTGTATACCTATGTAACAAACCTGCATGTTCTGCACACGTACCCCAGAACTTAAAGCATAATAATAAAAACTCATATTTCACAAAGCAACAGAAATGAACATTATATATAATATATGATATGTAAATGTGTTATATTCCTTTACATTTTATATGTGTGTAAACTGTTTATTTACATATCCTGACCACACAAATCACTTGCAAACTAACAAAGACAGCATCCTCCTTTTCCTCTAACTCCCCTTCTCCTCCTTGCCCCCAATGCCATGCTTGGGAAGGCCCACATGGGGTGCCTTTAGGGTTGCCCAGGTGTTAGCAGTGGGAAATGAGGGGAAGGAGGGCAGAGGTGAGGAACCGGAGCCACAGTGTCATCTGGGATGTATGACACATCCGCGGATTGGAAGAAGGGGGCTTGCTTATCTACGCTAGGAGACACCTGTGATCTCTCAGGGGCAAGACCACAGCCTCCCCAGGGGACTCCTGCCCTGTTGTGGGTGGGAGCTCCCAGAGCCTGGAGTTGTAGGAGGGGCCTCCCAGTGTCAGCCTCCACGGGGTCCCTGCTGTGGTTCTGCAGGCTGTACAGAGGGGACGTGGAGAATCAGCCTGTGCTCTGCTGGCTGGCTCCGGAGCAGACCTGCATTTTCCAGCAGCACAAAGACACATCAAGGGCTGCAGCAGCGTGGGCTTGGAGGTACAGCAGTTAGTGCTGAGGTTCCAAGTGAAGGAGCAGGATTGGAGGTGCAGGGCTGGGCCCAGGCTTTGCTGGGTAGACTCAGCAATTATGTGGGACCAACCAAGGGACTGTAAAGGCTATGGGCGAGAGGATGGGTTATGATCTGAGCTGACTGCCTTCCTCCAGAATTCATACACTTAAGTCCTCACGCTCAATATCTCAAAACGTGATCTTATTTGGAGATAAGGTCTTCAAAGAGGTGATTACGTTAAAACAAGGTCACTCGGGTGGGCGCTAATCCAACAGGACTGGTGTTCTTACAAGAAGAACAGATTAAAGTGCAGACACACACAGAGGGACATCCCTGCGAGGATACAGGGAGAAGATGGTATCCACAAGCCAAGGACAGAGGTCTCAGAGAAACCAGCCTGCCGCCCCTTGACCTCACACCTTCAGCCTCCAGGATTGCCAGGGGATACATTTCGGTTGTTTAAGCCATGCAGTCTTGGTACTTGGTTCTGGTAGCACACGTGGAATTTTCAGGGAAAAGATAGAAGTAGCTTAAAGGGAATTTCCTCAAGGTTTGCCTCGTGGCATGCAATTTCATCCTCTTTATGTCCCCAGGATATCTTTAGTAAAATAACTGTCTCCTGTTAATGAGTTGTGGAGTTGTCCCAATATAGAGAACACAAAATAAATGTTCAGTATTGCCACAAAGGGAGAGCCAAGCTGCCCTGGAAATCGGTGCTCACCAGTGACACAAGACAGGTCTGAGTGTGTAACCCACCAGGTCTCGAGCACAAGAGCACTGGCTGTCAAGTAGCACCCCGGCCTGAACACATATTGCATCCTCTCCCACAGATGGGCCCTGGGACCACATCTCCTGGCCCCGTTGATCCTCCTGGGACTGGTACTGACAAGACCAGTTAACAGACCAAGAACTGCAAGATTCCCTGGACCTCTTCGCAGCGTGTCCAGGGACAAGGACAGCCGATGAGTGATCTTTTGACCTCTTCCTGTGGCTCTGATGAACAGTCAGGTTTGAGAAGCGCTGCCTGATGCAGTGCTCCTCTCCCTTCCACCTCCTTTTCAGGCCTGCTGGGTGGGCTGTGGTTCACTTTTACACATGTATGTCAATCTCGTGTAAATAGCTGCAATGTGCCCCATCATTCGACTTTTCTCGGGTTAGCCAAACACTCTGTTACATGACAAATGGGGTTCTGAACCAGAAGCTTAGAACCTGGATCCTGGACATGAGAAATCGTTTTCTGTATGACCTTGGCGAAGTGGCTCCATTACTCAGTGTCTGATTTTCTCCACTGGTAATACAGAATATTAAAGCCTTGCATCTGCCAACCTAAGCAAAACTATATACATGAAATATATTGAGCTGGGAAATAAATTTTGAAGGAATTTCAGAAGAATTAGATCTACAGCTTCATATATTAGACCTTGGGGAAAACTTCAGCCTGGCTGAATTAAAATACAGACATGTTGTTCTATAATTTATGGAAATATATATATATAATAAGGGCAGATTATTTTCATCTTTTTGGGAGCGTGATCCCTCCTGAAGGGGCACAGTTGGCCCAAGCTGTCTTTGAGATTATTTATAGGGACACTATATATTAATGACCCAGGGCTTTTCTTCAGACTCTCATACCAAATGCATCATTTGTGTATAATTTCTGAGAGTGTGGGGACTTTTAAGAAGAGCTTACCTTCTGTTTCATTTCCTCGCCTCTGCAGGAATAGTGCTGTTTTAATCCAGCACAGACAAAGAATGTGGTCACCCTCCTTGGAATGGAGACTGCACAGCCTGGCCTTGGTGGCGAGACCCCCTCTCCTGCCTTCACTGCTTCCCAGTCCAATGCCAACTATACCAGCCTCAGTGTCTACACAGCCATCCGAGCCTCAGCATCTCTGGCTTGATGGGTGAGCCCAGGGACTCCTATCTTTGACTCCTCACCTCCTTCCCTGCTGCCCTGAGCTTGAATCTTCCTGCAGACTCTAGCCTGCTGCCAACCACTGGACGTGATGAGGCCCCGATCCCGGAGGCTGTGCAGGCTCTATCTATGGATATGGACGTGCAGCCTAATTCTCCAAACCCCTCCTGGAAGGAAGTGCTTGTTGTAATGTCGCAAGAATGTGTGTTTACTCCAGCCTTGTCTCCCACCTTCCGGACTTCAAGCCTCTGGAGAGAGGCAGAAACCAGGCCACACCACCCTGCTTATTTTTTCCTTGCCCACGCCTGGCACAGTGCCCAGCACTGAGTGGGCACCTGAAACCACTTCTGAATAAATAAATACCCTAGCGGTCACTAAGTGTGAATGTTGCTGTAGGAAAGAAAGCTCTTTTGCTCTGTGAAATCAGGTTCTCTTTCCCGTGCCAACAGGTAAGGATTGTCTCTTGAAAAATGAGGGGGAAAGGGCATTTTAACACCTGCTATCACATTTTAATCTGGTTCTCTAAAATGTTAAAAAACTTTTCCCACAAATCACACCTGTTTTAAACCTAGATAATTGGGTTTTACTGCCTTTTTGAAGAAAAAAATAAGAATTAACAAAAATGTTTGGCATGATCTTCCAGGATTTTAGCAAAGAATATTGCACAAACACCACACTCCCTCTGCTTCTTACCCTATCTCTTCTCCGTGCTCCTGGTCACTCTTAATTAGCCAGTCTATATAGTAGATGTGTATGTTTCATTATTTCTTGAAGTTATTGAAACTTTGGTATGCTTGACTTGTGTCCTCTCTCCCTCTCTCTCTCCTCTCCCTCTATGTCTCCCTCTAATCTGAAATAATTTGTGTTTCATGCATGCAACCCTCCATGCCATCTTGACACTAGGTGAGGTGACTCTTCCAAAAGGCACCAGCCGACAGGCGAGAAAGGAAGAATACAGGACACCAACAGGGACAGGTAACATCCATCCGTGATGGTCCCGTGGAGCTCTGTCTTGCCACATCTTCTAATTCCAAGTGCTACAAACATACCTGAAGCCGCTGCTATTCTTATGGTTTAAATTATTCCCTATGTATGGAAGAAAAGGTCATTTTATAACTCATAGTTCCCTTCAGCCCAATTAAATGCTCAAGCCTGCCCTGCAGATGAGGACGGGCTGGCTGGCCTGCACAGCCTGCATGTCACCCTCTGCGGCCCCTCTCTTTGATGAAAAGGTCAGTGGATGTTGGTATTCAAAGAGCCACTGCAGCTCTGAAGGCTGCCCTGTGGGCTGGCTGATAGGCCTCCATTCTCAGCAGCCTGACAGCTTTCAGAAATGGGTTTTGTTGAGTCCTTAATTATTTTCCCTGTTCCCACTGTCTACACAGGTGAACTCCAATTCACTTTCCAGTAATTGCTCCCAAATTTCAGATCCGTGATTCTTTCTGCAGAGCCAGCCTGCTCATCTAGGGCTACGGACCAGATCGTGTCTTTTCTAGCTTTGTATGCTGAAGGCCTGACCCCCAACACGACTGTATGTGGAGACAGGCCTCTAATGAGGCTTAAGTTTCAATGAGGTCTATAAGTGTTGGGCCCTAATCTATTATGACTGGCGTCCTTATAAGAAGAAGAGATTAAGACGCACAGGGGATGGCCCTGTGGAGACACAGGGAGAAAAAGCCAAGGGGAGAGACCTCAGAAGGAGCCAGCCCTGGCAACTCAACCTCACACTTCCAGTCTCCAGAACTGTTAGAATGTAACTTTCTGTTGCTGACCCTCCCGGGCTGTGGTATTCTTTTAAGGCATCCTGAGGTGACTAAGACGTCTGGCCAAGAGCTAAGGTTGGTTTCTGTGCTGGACTCCACAGTGAACCACTGCAATCCCCCGCCCTCTGGGGACTGAAGTGCTCATTCTCCCGCCTGCTGAGAGTGTTGGCAGTGGACTCAACTTTCACTTCTGAGCCCCCAAAGAGACTGCTCTTAGCCAAAAGGAGCTATGCAGGGGGCAGCACATAACCAAAAAAGGCCTGGTCCTCTGGTCCCAACCTGGGACAACTCTGCGGAATCTCCCATCCCGTCTCCGGAGTTTGCTGTAGGATCCATGGAGCATTGTTCTGCCTCAATCATGGCCTGAGTTCTCACTCTGTCCCATCCTGCCCCATTCACTCCCACACAGTATCATTACAAGGCATGGCTCAGTATGACCCTGCATTCTCATCTCCACCTTAGAAGCAGCTTCTTGGAAACTGACCTGAGAGTCACATCAGGAGCACTGGGAGCAAAGCAGACCTTGGCACAGGGTTCAGAGCTAGATCACCTGCCAGCCAGCTGAACACGTGGATCCTTGGTGCAGCATGCAGGTGCAGCATGGAGCCCCACTGAAGTGCAGCAGTGTGTGGGTGTTAGAGTGCCCACCCTGGGGAAGTGGGGTGCTACACCTGTGGAAAGAATGCTCAGTGTGGATCCACGTGGGAACTATGAAGTGACTGAGTCAGATAGTCAAGAAATATAGGGGAAAGAGTAGTTATAAACACAATGGAATCAGATAGCTGCTGCTTTGGAAATCTAGGCTATAGACAGAAATAAAGCAAGGCTGGGGGTGATTAATTAGAACTCAAGGTTAAGTATGAACCCCAGGCCCATATGGGAAGCTCTGATTTATTTTATAAAAATAAAGAAGATTCAGGAGCCAAGTGTGGTGGCTCACGCCTGTAATCACAGCACTTTGGAAGGCCAAGGTGGGCGAATCACAAGGTCGGGAGTTCGAGATCAGCCTTCCAACATGGTGAAATCCTGTCTCTACTAAAAATACAAACACTTAGCTGGGCATAATCGTGGGTACCTGTAATCCCAGGTACTTGGGAGGCTGAGGCAGGAGAATTGCTTGAACTGGGGAGGAAGAGGTTACAGTGAGCCAAGATTGCGCCACTACACTCCGGCTTGAGTGACAGAGTGAGACTCCATCTCAAAAAATAAAAAAGACTGATTTCCTATGGGCTGCAAGCAGAAGAAGCTGAAGAAATGCCCAAAACTTATCATGAGCCTAGCAGAACCCCACACAAATCTAAATTCTCGATGTCAGCAGGTGTGCTGTGCCAAGGTCAGGGTCTGATTGAAAGAGAAATGGATCCTGAGTCATGGGTGGAATGTGCTTAAAGATCTCAAAATCCCAGATTCCCCTGATGCCTCTGGGCTTGCAAGACTGGCCTTCTCCTCCCTGTTGAAGACCAGTACCCCTGGAGCTTGAAGATGATGCAGAGACTCTGTTTGGTAAGATAACACACACCTATTCCAAGAGAAGTTCCACCTTTCCTCATGGCCACCAAACTCATGACTAGGCTAGAATCACCCTTAAGCTGGTGGGGAAAGTGCTGAGCCTGATAGTGGAGTAAAGGGCTCTCCCCAGAGGACCTGCAGGACCTGGCCACCATGTACAGAGAATGTGTAGGAGACTGGATTTGAGTGTTAGATCGAGGCAAAAAGGCACTAGCAGGAGCAGGAGCAGAAAATGAAGGTGGGCAAGAAAAAGTGTATTGATATGGGAAAACAATCTTATGATACAAGACTTAACACTCTAGGAAAGACCTCAGGAGATGATACCTACAAGCTGCTAGGACGGCTTTTGGAACCTTGAAGAAGATGATGCCCATATTGACTGAGGCCAAAATGCCAGACAGACCCACCATGGCAGAAAGTGGATGTGGGGCACAGGGGCCTAGAGTTGAGGTCATGCCACAGTGGATACACCATGAAAGTCCAGAAAAGTGCAATGAGGTCATTGCCTTTAACAAAGCAATAAGGAAGTGCTAATGAGAGGGGCCCCAGCAGTACTGAATAGCATGGCACTGTACATCCTCTGCAGGACAGGACTGGGCATAAGGGAAGCCACTGCAGAAGCAGACTCCCTGATAGCAACAGGCATGGCAGGATTTAGAAATAATAGAAGCTGGATGGCAACATTTGCCCATCAAAAGCAAAGCAGGTGCAATCACCATAAGTGGAGAGCACTGAGGGCAGGAAGCAGGCTGGCCTTACACCAAGCTATGGTAATAGATGTTAATAGAATGCAGCGCCAATACCAACAGGACAGAGGGCAGTCAACAAGCAAAGCCCTTAATCTACCCTCATGGTTCCCAAAGGGGGAGCAGGGCATTTCCTCCCTTGGGAGACACTGGCAATGTCTGGAGACATTCTCACCGCTGGGGGAAAGTATTTTCAGTTGTTACAACCTGAACAAGGAGGATGTAAATGATATCTAGTGTGTTGATACCAGGTATGCTGCTAAATATCTGATATGGTTTGGCTGTGTCCTCACCCAAATCTTATCTTAAACTGTAGTTCTCATAATTCCCACATGTCATGGGAGGGCCCCAAGGGGAGGTAGTTGAATTTTGGGAGTGGTTACCCCCATGCTGTTCTCTTGTTATTGAGTAAGTTCTTGTGAGATCTGATGGTTTTGTAAGGGACTTTCCCCCCCTTTGCTTGGCACTCATTCTCTCTCCTGCCGCCCTGTGAAGAGGTGCCTTCACCATGACTGTAAGTTTCCTGAGGCCTACCCAGCCATGCAGAACTGCAAATCAATTAAACCTCTTTTCTTTATAAAACACCCAGTCTCAAATATTTCTTTATAGCAGTGTGAAAACTAATACAGTAAATTGGTACCAGGAGTGGGGTCCTGCTATAAGGATACCTGAAAATGTGGAAGCGACTTTGGAACTGGGTAACAGCAGAGGTTGAAACAATTTGGAGAGCTCAGAAGAAGACAGGAAAATGTGGGAAAGTTTGGAACTTCCTAGAGACGTGTTAAATGGCTTTGACCAAAATGCTGATAGTGATATAGACAATGAAGTCCAGGGTGAGGGTCTCAGATGGAGATGAGGAACTTGTTGGGAACTGGAATTAAGGTGACTCTTGCCATGCTTTAACAAAGATACTGGAGGCATTTTACCCCTACCCTAGAGATCTGTGCAACTTTGAACTCGAGAAAGATGATTTAGGGTGTTTGGCAGAAAAAAAAATTCTAAGTAGCAAAGCATTCAAGAGGAAGCAAAGAACAGATGTTTCAAAAAATTGCAGTCTGATAATGTAATAGAAAAGAAAAACCCATTTTCTGGAGAGAAATTCAAGCTGGTTACAGAAATTAGCATAAATAATGAGAAGCCAAATATTAATTGCCAAGACAATGGAAAAAATGTCTCCAGGGCATGTCAGAGACCTTTGCAGCAGCCCCTCCCATCAAAGGCCCAGACACCTAGGAGGGAAAAATGGTTGTGTGGGCTGGATCAAGGACCCACTGCTGTGTGCAGCCATGGGACTTGGTGCCCTGTGTCACAGTCACTACAGCCATAGCCCAAAGGAGGCAAGGTACAGCTTGGGTCATTGCTTCAGAAGGCACAAGCCCCCAGCCTTGGTAGCTTCTAGCTGCTGTTGGTTGTGCAGGTACACAGAAGACAAGAATTGAGGTTTGGGAAACTCTGTCTAGATTTCAGAGGATGTATGGAATGATATTCAGACAGAAATTCGCTGCAGGGGCAGCGCCTTCATGGAGAACCTCTGCTACGGCAGTGTGGAAGGGAAATGTTGGGTCAGAGCCCCCACACAGAGTCCCCACTGGGGCACTGTCTGGTGAGACTGTGAGAAGACAGCCACCATCCTCCAGACCCCAGAATAGAAGATCCACCGACAGCTTGCACCGTGCACTTGGAAAAGCTACAGACACTCAACACTACTCTGTGAGAGCTGCTTGGAGGGGGTTCTATACCCTGCAAAGCCACAGGGCAGAGCTGTGCAGGCTGTGAGAGTCCATCTCTTTCATCAACATGACCTGAATGTGAGACCTGGAGTCAAAGAAGATTACTTTGGAACTTTAAGGTTTAATGACTGCCCTATTTGACTTCAGACTTGCATGGGGCCTGTAGCCCCTTTGTTTTGGCCAATTTCTCCCATTTGGAACAGGTGTATTTACTCAATGCCTGTACCCTCCATTGTATCTAGGAAGTAACTAACTTGCTTTTGATTTTATAGGCTCATGGGCAGAAGGGACTTGGCTTGTCTCAGATGAGACTTTGAACTTAGTCTTTTGGGTTAATGCTGGAATGAGTTAAGATTCTGGGGGACTGTTGAAAAGGCATGATTGTGTTTTGAAATGTAAGAACATGAGATTTGAGAGGGACCAGGGGTGGCATGATATGGTTTCGCTGTGTCTCCACCTAAATCTCATTTTTAATTGTAGTTCCCATAATTTGCATGTGTCATGGGAAGGGCCTAGAGAGAGGTAGTTGAATCTTGGGGGCAGTGACCCCCATGCTGTTCTTACAAGAGTAAGTGAGTTCTAATGAGATCTGAAGGTTTTATAAGGGGCTTTTCCCTCTTGCTTGGCACTCATTCTCTCTCCTGCCACCCTGTGAAGAGGTGCCTTCCACCATGATTATAAGTTTCCTGAGGTCTCCCAAGCCATGCAGCACTGTGAGTCAATTAAGCTTCTTTTCTTTATAAAAATACTCAAGACTGGGGTATTTTATAGCGGCATGAGAATGGACTTATACATCTACAGTATTCAGGGCTGCCCCCAACAGCAAAGAATGATCTGGCTCAAAATTGTACAGCATTTAAATGGGTCACAGAGGAAGAACTATTAATAGATACTCCTATGTAGGCTTAATGCACATGTCAATAAAATGCTGTGAAACTATGCCAACATCTTTCCAGATGAAAGCAAAAATGATATCCAGAATTGATGTCCTGCAAAACATTAATATCATTTCAGTTATACCAAGACTGTAAAACATTAGCATAAAAAGTGATAAGTTCATTCCAGTTAATATGAATCCTTGCTTTAAATAATTTCAAATACTAAATCACACTGAAGGGCTTATTACCAATATAATAACATTAGAAAACTCTTCATTCTATTAAATGCAGTGAACCAAAAGTCTTCAGAAAAATTTAACTCCCTAATTAATTTGCAGCGAGGCGGGGACCCACAAGTACGGCTGTGTGGCAAGGTTTCCACCAGGGCAGCAGCAGGGTTACCAGCCACGTACATGAGCTGTTTCAACCAAAGCACAGCGTGGAGAACGAAGCTTACAAATGCACAAATGATAGCATATATTCAGATCCCAAAAGGCAAAAGCATTTTCATTGTGAACAGAAACTGGCCAAAAAAAAAAAAAAACCTTTATTTCTTTTCTGAAAAATAGCTTTTGCTACCAGGTACCTGTGAATTTCACCCAAAGATATTTGGGATTATAACATTTAATTCAGTGGCCATACTTGGCCTGAATATTCCAAGAGCCAGAATATCATCTATAGTGTCTATCCCTACCCAAGACATTCAGGTATAGACAAGCTCACCGTCCACTCTGCATAAACACAGATCCTTTAATAGTAACAGTAGTGCCTTTAATATGGGCAATAGGGACATATCATTCTGTGAGGTCCTGGCATCCCTGATCTCTAGGGTCACAGAAAAAATACCTGAAACTTCATGAAAAACTAGAACTACCATAGGAATGGGGCAAAACATTCAAGAATACCAGTCTAAAGGACCAGGAATGGATGAATAGCTGCAGGAAGGGGCTTTAACCTTGGGAGAAGAGAAGGGTCTTATAGTGGAGAGGGAGGGAGAGGCTATGGAAGGCAAGTGGCACTTTTGGTATGAAACATTTGCATTGAGAGAACCAGGGACAAGAAGAGACTGATGGGAGAGTGGGGTCAAGACACAGAAATGGGACTGGGCGTGGTGACTCGTGCCTGTAATTCCAGCACTTTGGGAGGCCAAGACAGGAGGATCAATTGAGCTCAGGAGTTCAAGACCATCCTGGGCAACATAGTGAGACCTTATCCCTACTAAAAATTTAAAAAATTAGCAGAGTGTAGTGGTGCACACCTATAGTCTCAGTTACTCAAGAGGCTGAAGCAGAAGGATCTCTTGAGTCCAGGAGGTCAAAGCTGCAGTGAGCCATGATCACTGCACTCCAGCCTGGGCTACTCAGAAAGACCCTGTCTCAACAAAAAAAAGAGAGAGAGAAAGAAAAATGGAAAAAAGGCAGAGGGGAAGAGCCAGGGGAGATTACCCAAAAGGTCTCCCCAAGAATCACTGAGTGCAAAAGAGGGAAAGAGTAAGTAAGCCCCCACTAAACAATGCAATGGCATTGGCACAAAAAACAGAGAACAAGTGATCAATGCCCCGTGATTTGGCTCCAGGGCTACACCTGATGGCCCCTTGGCATTGAAGAAAGATCACACGGTAAAGGTTTCCACTGCCAAGTGTGTTGTTTCAGTTTCTAAACATGTCTGCAAGCCTTACAACACCTCATCCCATCATGATCTAGCCATCATTAGCCCCATTTTAAAATATGGAATGAGCTGAGGTTTAGCGGACTGTCTGTATTGATTTCGCATTGCAGCTGTAACAATTCATTGCAAACTTTGTGGCTTAAAACAACACAAATCCCATATCCCTTTCCTTGTGGAGGCTGCAGGAGAGAACCTGTGTTCCTGGTCTTCCCTGTGTTAGTGCCCTATGTCACTCCCACATCTGCCTCTACTGTCTCATTCCCTTCTCTCACCCTCCTGTCCTCTCTTCTATCTTAAGGACCCTGGTAACTACACTGGACCCACCAAGATAATTCAGAAAATCTTCTCATCACAAAATCCCTAACTTAATCACACCTGCACAGTCCCTTTTCACCGTGTAAGTTCCCACATTCTCAGGTTCCAGCAGTCAGTACATGGACACGTGTGGGAAGCACAGTACCCAAGCCCTACAACTCAGAAGTGAAAGGGTGAGGCTGCCAAGGCAGCCACTAAAATGCACCTGGTGCTTGAGAGACAATCTCTGCACAGACATGATGCATTGGGGTGTCTGGACAGACAAAGCCACCGGCACAGACTACCCTCTGACCATCCATTCCCCTGCTTTCAACTCTCTCTCTCTCTCTCATACACACACACACATACACACAGGCACACACACATACACACACACACACACACACACACACACTGCCAACATGAGGTTTTGGACCACAAGAACTCTGACTCTACTGAATAAGTCCTTCCCTCGGCCCCCAGAGGTATGAGCAAATGACTGAATGAATGAAGTGGATTCAGATATGAAGAACTGAGACTGAGCCCTGAGGTACAGTAGGGCTCTGCAGAGTCCAGGCTATGGTTGCCAAGCACTCCAAGTTATCTAGACTATGGATGATTCAGCTCAAAAATCAACTCTGGCAAAAACATTTCAGGGAATTCTCAAATCTCAGAGAAGTTTCCTGCTTGTTTGAGGAGTTGATCATCTGGTTCTCATTGTGCAACAAACTCAATCCGTTTTTTTTCCTAATAAATTAAGTGTATCATTTTTTCAAGATGATGGGATCTAATACTTATAATTATAAAAATAAGAATAGAGTAAATGTCTAATGCTGTCATGATTCCTTTCAGCATCAGAAGATAAAACTTTTTATGTATAATTTTATTAGTCAATGCTGAAACCATTATTTCCAAATAGTTCAGTGATTTTTCTGAAGATAAAGCCTTGAAGATAATTAAGCTGAAACACTTAAGCTATGATAATCTGCATACAAGGAAAATATCTGTTCTTTTTGCCTAAGAAAAATACACAAAATTGACAAGCATTCATAGGTAATAGTTATCTGATGCATAACTGTTAAGCAAGAAAGCACCCAGGTTCTTACTTCAAAACGTAGTTCAGTTATGATAATGCATTTCCATTTTATTAAAATCAGCTGCACAACAAATAGGTAAATATTGGCTGCATTTCAAGAGAAATGACAAGACCAATGTCAAAAAAAGGATTGTAAGGAAAAAAAAATCTTAAAAGTTGGAAAACCAGGACATTTTCTAATTGAACTTGTTTTCAATAATGATAGCTTCCAGATTCACAGATAATTTGCCTTTGTAATTATGGAAAATTCACCTTCAACAATGTAAGCTAAAATTTTCTACTCTAAAAATATTAATCTCCTGTGGAGTCTAAGATGAACATCTTCACATCTGTATTGTTTTTATTTTTTAAAGGGGGTCTGAAGTGTGGTTCACTTTCCACATTCCTCTTCTCTTGCTTAGGCTTATTCCAGTTTCAAAAGACAGCAAACATTCCCAGTTGACTTAAGCCAAAGAGGAGGGGTTGCAAGGAGACAGAGCTGGTTCATGGAAGCCAAGGACAGGAAAGCAGGTGACCCACAGGAAGGCCCTTGGGAAACTAGGAGGCATCCATGGTGAGCTCCCACCCTCTCTGTTTGCAACCTGGCCTTCTCAGCCCCTCAAGGCCACATGGCAGGTAGAAGACGACCATCCACAGCCCCTGAGTTCACGTGTGCCAGTGCCTGTGGGTACATGTGGTCAGATTTCCCATAGCCAGCTTGGCCAGGTGCCCACCTACAGTTGGATCATCCCCACCTGGGGGATGTAAGCCCACAACAGAATCATGTCCCGGGAGCCAGTCCTGAGCCAGGCGGGGCCAGCATGTCCTCAAAAGGGGCAGGTCATCCCACCAGGCAGACATCCATGCAAAGAACCCGCTTCATCTGCTGGGACTCAGTGAAGGCTGAGTGACTGGATTCTAATATCTGAGGAAACATGAGGTTCATGTGGGCCCATGTTCCTAAACAGGAACCAATGGGCATTTGGAGCAAAATGCTTGGTCATAAGCCAGCCTGATCCACACTACAGGGGGCTGCACACCCCTAGCCTACCTACTATAAGCCAGAGGGTCCCCTCCTAGTTGTCATGACACTAAACCCCCCACCTTCATGTCACGTGCCTCCTCTGAGCCCAGCACTACATCCCGTTGAAAAGCACTGGGTTTTAGTCCAAGCCGTTTGAGATTCGCAGTGAGGGTCCTGAGACCCAGAGCAATGTACAAAAGGGTGCAAGCGATTTAGAATAAGACAGTGGCCTCTGCGGGCTCCTAACCATGTGACCTTAGAAATACCTTCACATCCCTGGACTGTGACGCCTCACCATCCACAAAATAAATGGTACCTGCCTATAGACTTACTGCAAGAATTAAGTGAAGTCAGATGTTAGATTGAGCCATATGAAATGACTGGTTTTATAGGTCAAACAGTTGGTTATCTTATTTCATATGGTTTATATAATACTCAAAGGCTCCAGCACATAGTAAGTGTTCAATAAATATGAATCCTGCAGGGATACAAATTAATTGTGGACCATGCAAAACACAATGAAAAAATAACTTTTACCTAAAAGCACTGTATCCCACCCCACCTCCACTTTGGACAGAATATGACACATGGCATTAACTAAGGTAGCAACGATAGTGCTAAGAAAGTATCCTTCGGGGAAATTTTAATTAAGCACCATCTGTGACGGCTCAAAGAAAGGTGGTTAAGCGACAATAGGAAGGACAAAAGGAGGCACCATCCCAATGGAGTTGTAGAGCCGGTGGCCAAGAAGTCTGCTGCTTACAGAAGACACTGGAGAAAGCGATTCTGTGCTATGGCTGAGCCATCATCCCCCAATGACAACACAAAGCCTTGGTCTCCAGCAAGCAGGAGGTGGGGGACAGAGGTTGGTAGTTGATGGGGTGGTTGACTTTGGGGTGGTATTTGTTTGTAATTGTTTCAGCCTTACCTTCGATTTTGCATAAAAGAAATGGCTTTTGTTTCAAACCCCACCAGTCCCTAACCTGTCCCGTGCATACATGCACCGCCCTGAGACCCTCCGCTGACTCCAGTTCTGAGCCCCAGCAGACCGGCAAAACACAGAGCGCATGAACCACCTGGCCACAGCGCAAGGGGTCTCCTTGGCACCTCCCACTGGCAGTTCACTTTTAATTAAAAGGTAAAGATACATTAATTATCAGTTAACAAATTTCAATCTCTATCCAGATAAGGGAATTCATGTGTTTTTAAAAGGCCTCGATAATTATTTCTTGAAGATGAGAAAAGGGGTAAAGATAAAAATATACCTTTTCCCCAACTCTTCTCCTCTGATTTTGGAAAACTTGGGTGCAGGGACAGCCACACCCAACACCTGCCTGCCAGTGCTCTGGATGTAAGGAGTGCAAGCGACTTGGAATAAGACAGTGGCCTGTCTGTGGACCGAATTATCAACATATTGAAAGGAAGGACGTCAGACCCCAGCAGAAGGGGAAGGTGCCCACAGGCTGTGGGTTGGTCTTGGTTGTTTTGGGAAGCCTGAACTCTACGCACAGGAATGTCTTCCTCAGCTTGCTCCTGCCCTGGCCCCATAGAGCTTGGCTTTCTGAGTGCAGGTGGAAACGGCTTCTGCTGCTCACCTCTAAGTCCAGGTGAATTTTTGCCATGTGCAAAAAGTTTCTAGAGCTCAAAGAAAAATACTACCGGGCAGGGGAAGGAAAGGATTCTCTTGCCATCATGACCTTACAGTACTGACGCTGACAGAGCTTCTTGGTGGAGGACGATGATTTTCTACTGCCCTTGTTGAGTTATTTCTACCTTGACATTTTTTTTCTCCCCAAAACCTCCTTCTGAGATATTCTCCTGCTTTTTTCCAGAAAGATCATTTTCTTCCCTTCCTTTCTTTCCTTGGAAGAAAAATTGAACTGGTAACGCTTACTTGAATTACTCAGCCTCTGAGAATGGAAAGTACAAGGGAGATCAAAAGGCTTTAAGCTCCTCGGATTAAAATTGCTGCAAGATAGCTCTGCCAGATGGGCAACGTGCTGTGAGGTCACCTGCCATGAATAAATTAAAACTTGAGTCAAATACAGAAAGGAAAAACAAAATTCATTTGAAAGACCCCAGTGCAGGTTGGGCTTTCAACTCCTCCGGGGACCCACAAACACAGTGTGTAGTTATAGAACCAAAAACTCCCCAGGGCTCCAACCTTCCAAGCCAAGGGGTTGAGGGGCAAGTTTCACATAAGGTGGAGCAAAGACACCAAGGCACCTTTGTCAAAGATGCTCATTCCTCAGAAGGAGGGGAAGCGTGTTTCCAACACACCTGGGCCTCAGTGCACGTGAGAGGTGCCCTCAGCACAGAGCCGGTCCCTGGCCTGGTCCTGCTGTCTGCTGATGTTCTCTCCTCCTACTCCTCTGTCGCCACCATGACAGCCTCAGAGAAGCGAGGGCTGCAGCCTTTTTCCCAGGC
>PVKP010017643.1:0-38956 GCA_004027715.1 Plecturocebus donacophilus | reverse complement strand
TCCTCTAGGTTTAATCTTACATTGTTGCAGATGGTAAAATTCCCTTCTTTTTAAAGGCTGAGTATTATTTCATTGTCTGTGTATCACATTTTCTTTGTCCATTTATCTGTCGATGGACACTTAGGTGGATTCTGTATCTTGGCTATTCTGAATAGTGCTGCGACAAACATGGGAATGCAAACATCAGTTCACAATCTTGTTTTCAATTTATTGGATATACATCCAGAAGTGGGATTCTCAATTCTAGGACACATTTATTGTTGATTTTTTTGAAGAACCTTCATAGTGGTTTCCAAAATGTCTATATTAATTTATATTCCTAAACAGTGTACAAGGGTTTTCTTTTCTCCACATCCTTGCCAACACTTCCTATCTTTCGTCTTTGGATAACAGCCATCTTACCAGGTGAGAGGTGATATTTTATTGTGGTTTTTCACTTGTATTTCTCTGATCATTAGTGATGTTAAACATTTTTTCATATATCTGTTGGCCATTTGTATGTCTTCTTTGGATCAACGTCTATTCAGGTCTTTGCCCACTTTTTATTTGGGTTGTTTTGGCTCTTGCTGTTGAGTACTGTGAGCTCCTTATATATTTCAGATATTAACCTCTTATCAGATATATGGTTTGCAGATATTGTCTCCCATTCTGCAGACTGCCCTTTCACTCTGTTTATTGGTTCCTTTGCTGTGCAGAAGCTTGTTAGTTTGATACAATCCTGTTTGTCTATTATGGCTTTTGTTCCTGGTGTCTGTGGGGTCATATCCAAAAACTTATTGCCCTGACCAATATCAGGAGCTGTTTCCTTATGTTTTCTTCAAGTAGTTTTAGAGGTTCATATCATAAATTTGTCTTTAATCCATTTCAAATTGATTTTTGTATATTGTGTAAGATAGGGGTCCAATTTCAGTCTTCTACTTGTAAATATCCAGTTTTCTCAACACCATTTATTAAAGAGACTGTCCTTTCTTGGGACCTTTCTCAAAGATCAATTGACTGTAAAATAGTGTATTTCCTGGATCTCTGTTCTGTTCCATTGGTCAATATGTCCATTTTTATGTCAGTACCACGCTGTTCTAATTGCTACAGCTTTGTAGTATATTTTGAAACCAGGTATTATGATGCCTCCAGCTTTGTTCTTCTTGTTCAAAACTGCTTTGGCTATTTGGGGTCTTTTTTGGTGCTATATGAATTTTAGGATTGCATTTTCTATTTATGTAAAAAAATGCCTTTGGAATTTTGGTATGGATTGCTTTGAATCTGTTGATTATTTTGGGGGTATAAATATTTTAACAATATTACTTCTTCCAATTCATAAGCATGAGCTATCTTTCCATTTACTTGTGTCTTCGTCAGTTTGTTTCATCAGTGTTTTCTAGTTTTCAGTGTATAGATCTTTTACCTTCTTGGTTAAATTTATGCCAATTTTTAATACTACTGTAAATGTGATTGTTGTCTTATTTTTTTCTGATACTATTTTGTTGGTGTATGCAAACACAATTGACTTTTGTATTTTGATTTTGTATCCTGCAACTTTACTGAATTTATTAGTATTTTGGTGGAATCTTTAGAATTTTCTACTCATAAGATTATGTCAGCTGGACATGGTGGCTCACACCTGTAACCCAAGCACTTTGGGAGGCTGAGGCAGAAGAATCACTTAAGCCCAGGAGTTCAAGACCACCCTGAGCAACATAAGGAGACACTGTTTCTAAAAAAAAGATTGAAAAATTAGGTAAGCATTGTGTTGCATACCTGTAGTTCATCTACTTGGGAAACTCAAGTGAGAGAATTGCTCTAGGCCAGTGGGTTGAGGCTGCAGTGAGCCATGATCACACCACTGCAATCCAGCCTGGGAGATCCTGTCCTGTAAAAAGAAAAAAGAAAAAAAAAATAGATTATGTCATCTGCAAACAGAGATAATTTTTCTTTTTCCTTTCCAATTTGGATGTCTTTTATTTCTTTTTCTTGATTAAATCAATCTGGTTAGAAGTTCCAGTTCTATATGGAATAGAAGCAGCAAGAGTGAGCATCTTTGTCTTGTTTCTTATCTTAGAGTAAAAGCTTTTAGTTTGTCACCGTGGAATATGATGTTAGCTGTGGGCTTGTCTTGTATAGCCTTTTTATTTATCTATTTATTTTGTAGAAACGGCAGTCTTGCTTTGCTGCCCAGCCTGGTCTCGAATTCCTAGCTTTAAGCAATTCTCCTGCCTTAGTCTCTCAAAGTTCTGAGATTACAGGCATGAGCTACATGGGCCCAGCCATATATGGCCTTTATTAAGTTTAGGTGCATTCTTTCTATACCTAATATGTTGAGAGTTTTTATTATGATAGGATGTTGTATTTTGTCAAACGCTTTTTCTGCATCTGTAAAAATGATCATATAATTTTATTCTTCATCCCGTTAATGTGGTACAATCACATTTACTGATTTACATATGTAGAGCCATATATGGGCCTCAACAAAATACTAGCAAATTGAATTCAACAGCACAATAAAAAGATAATAAAGTGGAATTTGTCCACTTGCATCCCAGGGACAAATTCCACTTGATTATTTTTTTATTGTGTTGTTGAATTCAATTTGCTAGTATTTTGTCGAAGCCCACTGGAACCTGGGGCCAAGGAAGCCAGTCTGGTCCTAGGACGTGTCTGAAGCCTGGATCTGCAGGGCCATCCTAAAGCCTGGGGTTAGCCTGCAGCCTGGATCTAAGGAGGCTAGCTAGGTTTTACTGTGGTAGGCCCTATGCTAAGGACAGGGAAGTCAGATGCTCCCCTCATTCTCCTTCCCCCATGCAGAGGGGGAAGAATGGTACAGGTAATGTGAAACTGTCCTTCCTGCTCTCCTTAGTGCAGCTTTTCTTATTCCTGTGCTCCATCCATGTGCTGTAATTGCTCACTTAGATACCTTAGCTTTTGTCAAGGTATCTGTGCTCACAGATACTTCTTCAAATTGATGTTTCAATATGGAGACAAGTACTGGAAACTTCTATTCTGTCATCTTGCTGACATCACTCTTCCCATCATCCCCATCGATAAATGCAGAAACTAAAGTAGCTTGCCTAAGGACACCGTCTTAGTTCATTCGTGTTGCTATAAAGGAATACCTGAGGCTGGCTAGTTTATAAAGGAAAGAAGTCTGTCTGGCTCATGGTTCTGCAGACTGCACAAGAAGCATGGCACCAGCATTTGCCTCTAATGAGGGCATGAGGAAGCTTCCACTCATGGCAGAAGGGGAAGAAGAGCAGGCATCACATGCAAAAGATGAGGAAAAAGAGAGGAGGAAGGTGGCAGGCTCTTTTTAACAATCAGATCTCATAGGAACTAACAGAGGAAGAACTCGCTCATTACTTTAAAGAGAGCACCAAGCCATTCATGAAGGATCTAACACTAAGACCCAAATACCTCCCACTAGGTCCTACCTCCAACATTGGGGATCACACTTCAACATGAGATTCAGAGGAGACAAATACTTGAACCATATCAGATAGTCAACTCCCAAGTGTTAAAACTGGGATGTAAACTAAGGCAGTCTAGCTGAAAATGGACATTTAATTTCCATGTTAATCAGCCTTCTCTGTGGTGATGTTTATTACTAAACTAACTCAAAACACAACAGAAAACCACAAACCCTTGAATTATTCCTCAGAAGATAAAAGGAAAGGAAGGCTACATTGACACAAAGAGCTCAAACCAGCATAGAGAAGCAAAAAGCTGGTTTATACTGAGCTGCCACCCATAAATTACCATGATTCCCAAGACTGCACAACTAGTTCTTCTGACTATGGTGCATTTAGAAAACCTGGTAAATATGTGCTATGGCACACCATTCTGGGTTACACTGATGTCTTCAAACAGATATTATTAACAATAAAAAAGAAAAAACTCTCAACTCAAACTGCTCCAATGACAACTGAAATAATTGTGCTAACTCAAGTGTTCTGTTCTGGCCACATAGCTACTTCAGCTGCAGGGTATTTTGGAGAACTGCAAAGAAAAAGGCAGTTCTAGGGCAGAATCCACCTGATCATACCTTGTAATTTAGTTCCTATATCTCTAATCAAGGCAAAATGCCAAAAAAATATTGTTTTATATCAAATCACCTCTAGGGAAGCAACAACTGTTTAGACTCACACCAGAAAACTGGCATTTATCAAATTAAAAATACAAGAAAATGTCCTTAATTACGATTGTGCTGGTGTCAAATTATGTAACTATGAAATTCTTCAATTTTAACTTGCCTTGGGGTTAGCTAGTAAGGGTATTAATTGGCTTTTCATTTGCTTATCATTTCCAAGGCAGCCACTAGTAATCTTAATTGCCTGCCTTCCCCACAAGAGAAAAAGGAATGGGACAAGAACCAGCATATAATTGGTTGAGGGTGTTGTTGTTGTTTGTTTTGTTTTTTATTTTGCAGATCTGCTTGTGCTTGTGCATAACTACGTAAAAGCAAAAAACCCAGGGCTCTAGATGTAAACATGCAATTACAATAATGAACAGGAAAGCAGAAAGAGAGTGGAGAAAGACTAGGCCATACTTACAGTTTTACTTTTTAAGGAATAATCAAGAATATCCACAGGGTTACTGGATATCTGCCCCATAAGTAGAGATATCAGTGGCAATGGAATGTTTTTAAGGGAGGAAGGAATTCAAAATACACATCTATACTCAGCAAAGCCTGTTGATCTTGTCACAGTGGGTGGCAAAAATTGACAAAGAAACCTGAGTCACTGAATATTTTTTGTTTGCCAATTCCATATGATTTTCTTTATGTGTGTGGGTTTCATCTGTACAGTCTGATATAAACAAAAGCTACAAGCACTTTAACGTAACAAGAAAAAAAAATCAAGACCCCAGATTCCAGTTCTCCCATTCAAACATCACTTTCCCCATCTCTCTACAAATACAAACAACTTCACATTAAGGAAAGTGAGGCTCCCCAATTCACTGCTCATGAATGACATCATACCCCTGTCATTATCCAGCTCTCAGTATATGAATAAGCTACAGAACAGTTTACAAGCACAGAGCAATCCATTTTGTCAATGAGCACATTAAATTGTTTCTCCTTGTTTACTTCCAAGAATAGGATTATTCCATAAACAAGAATGCCCGGGAACACATGCAAATTTCCAATCAACACCCATCTTTGAAAAGTCACAGGGTCTCTTGTCAACAGTCCAACTTACAACGTATCAGGTTCCACTTGCCTTTTTTAACATCTAACAATTAGCCAGAAAGACAATCCTTCAGGACTCCTATACCACTGTGTACTGCAGGAAGCAACAAGAGCAGATAGAGCTCTTAACCTTTCTCTTAAAGGCCATTGAGAATACTCCTGTTACACCCTCCAAAACATCTTTGTGATGATGACTGTTTAACTGAAAAAAAAAAAAATGTTTTCTTTTCTCATTCTGCCTTTGAACTATGATAGGTTTTCCTGATGTCATGGCTATTGCCAAAGAATAATGATAATCCTCACTTAATCCAGTAACACCTTGTATATATATATATAACACCTCTGCATTCCAAAAGCTCAAAACACTTTTAGGAAACACTAGTTCTATCTAGCACTTCCATCCTCAGCAAGATAGATTGAGGCATATACATAATCATCACATACAGAACAGGAAAATGGTAAGTCAATTCTCTACGATTGCACAATGCAGTTGATGATGAGGCCAGAACAGTCTGAATGCATTTACTGGGCTGCCATCTCTTCTCTTACTACAATTCCAAAACACATAAATAAATAAATCTGATATGCATTTGAAATGAGAATAACAGTGGTTACTTAAGGCAGAGAAAACATTTCTCTTACCATCTCATAAAAATATACACTATTTAAGGGCCTTTTTAATGGGCAGGCACGGTGGCTTATGCCTCTAATCCCAGCACTTTGGGAACCCGAGGCAGGCGGATCACCTGAGGTCGGGGGTTTGAGACCAGCCTAACCAACATGGAGAGACCCCGTCTCTACTAAAAATACAAAAATTAGCTGGGCGTGGTGGTGCATGCCTGTAATCCCAGCTACTCGGGAGGCTGAGGCAGGAGAATCGCTTGAACCTGGGAGTTGGAGATTGCAGTGAGCCAAGATTACACCACTGTACTCTAGCCTGGGCAACAAGAGTGAGACTGTCTCAAAAAACAAAAAAGAGAAAAAGAGAAAGAAAGCAACTGTTAATATTCAACTGCTTTCAACTCACAGAACGGACATGTCTCATGGTTCAAAGTATTACTTCGGGGGTCCCTGAGATGTTAATGAAGGGGAAAAAAATCTCTAAAGCATGAATACCAAGAGCAAAGTCAGAAGCTGCCTTTGAAAGCACAACTGAGGGCTTCAGATAAAAGGGGCAGGCTGATGGAGAATTGCAATTCAGAAAATGCACCAGTTCATAACAAGCTTAGTGAGAAAGCGTGTGTTCCCACCACTGGAGCAGAAACTTGCTTCCCAAGTCCTTCTAGGATTTGGCCCTTTCCATTCATCCTTTCCGACCAAATTCATCCTTTAGGTAAACACAGGAGGGATTAGAGACCTTTAATTGGCTTTGAGGAAGAAATGGTAATCTGAGATGCCTGGGCAGGAACTATCTTGTGTCTTGTGGGAGAGAAGCAGGGAAAGTAAGAGGAAAGGAAATATCTGCAGCTTGACAGGCAGTTCCCAGCCAAAGAGGAGAGCATTCAAGAATAGGCAATACTGTTAAACCATTCACCCAAATTTGTCTGTGAGCTACCAGCTTGCCATTTTGAATGTCTTCTTCCCCTCTAGCTCTTCCTGTGTGAAGTAGAGAGGTTCAATGGCATCCCACAGTCTAGATAAGTGGTTTTCACACTTTCATATGTGTCAGTATCACTTGAGGTCTGCCAAGGGTAAGGGATGCTAAGACATAGGATGTTGGGCCCCATCCCCAGAGATTTTTGATTGAGGAGGTCTGGGGTAGGTCCTGAAAATCTGCTAATAGGTAACTGGGTGATGCTAATGCTGCTAGCCAAGGAGCTCACTAAAAATCACTAGCCTAGCTTCCAGCTGTGTGCAATGCAGTATTTTTTTTTTGTCATGCAATGCAATTACCTGGACTGTATTTGCACATATGTAAGTCACACATGATCCAACGAGGATGATGCAAAGAGATAATGCTGCCCGGGGGATTGTGACAATGGGTGCTGTAATGCTGGCTTTGGTGCAAAACAGTTTGCAACCCAACTGACTCTGTGGGATTGGGTTAATGACAGTATCTAACAGTCATTGACTAGTTAGGCTGTGCCAAGCAGTATGCCAAATCTCTACCCATGTTATCTTTGAGGTATAAGTACTGATATTACCCCTGTTTTATAAATGCAGACTCTGAATGTTATTGGAGTAAGTCCATCATCCCTTAGCCAGATAATGGGGAAGGTGGAATTGAAACTCATGACTCTGACTTAGCCACAGTGCATTATACTTCCTAAGCTCTAGACACAATAGGTCAGGAAAAGAGAAGTCTACCCACTGTGTTCTTTGATAAAGGAATAAATATGGGTGACTGGGAGGTCATAGTTCTTTCTTTGCTCTCCTTGCTCATGTCTTCCCTGAGTAACTCAAACATTCTTCTCCAGCCCCATTCTCTCCTCCACTTATTTGCTTTCTGTGTTAAAATGCAGGAAAGAGGAGAAGGGGGTGTCCCGCTGCCAGAGGTGAATGTCTCAGTCCTTAGGAAAAACTAAGGAAAACCCTCAACTGACTATCAAGAAACAGGTGAAATACTTTGAGTAGTTCTCTCGTTCCATACTATCTCCTCTTCTTCCTCTTTCTTGGTTTGACAATGACATGGGATGAGTGATGAATCATATTTAGATTTACTGACATTTTGCAACATTATCATTTCTAGATTTTATGCCATAGGACTAACTTATAGGGGAGACTTTAAAGTAAGTCTATTTGGAGGCCTAAATAATGAAACCCATCCAAGTAGAGACAAAGATTGAACCATGTGATAGCAAACACAACTGTAAAACAAACAGCAACTGCCAACAAAGAGCTCATTTTGCTGTAAAAATTAATTTTTACATATATTTTTTAGAGCTCAAAGTTTATTTTTCCAAAGAAGCTAAGCTATACATCGTAAATCTATTCCTGACTGCTTGTAATGCATATTTAGTGCTCCTACAATTTAACACTGATAAAACTGAAGAATCAACCCATCTGTCAAATGCAACACGATGTCTGTGAGAAACAATATAAGTCTAATTTCCAATAAGCAAAGTATCAGGTTTTCCCACAACTCTTGCAGAGGGAGAAACCATGTTTGAGGAGGATAGGGAGGAAACTCCCAAGATGGGACAAAGGGCAGTTTGCATGAGCTCTAGCCTGCTAGGCTGGAAGGCTGTTTCTTACAGCTAGTCACATCCCAACTGGGCATTTGTATTTCAGGAGGCAGCTTATAGAGCTAAAAGGAAATTCCACAACATCAGACAAACTCAAATTGAGGGACATTCCACAAAGTATCTGGCCTGTATTCATCAAAAATATCATGAAAATCAAAGAAAGACTGAGAAAGTTCCAGATTAAAATAGAAAAAGCAACTAAAGATGTGTTAACTGACTGCAGCATGTAGTCTAGGACTTTCTTTTGCTATAAAATATTTATTTTTGGACAGTCAGGGAAGTGAATGAAGTCTATGAACTGGATAATAGTATTATGGCAATGTTAATTTTCTGATTTTGGTAATGGTACTACAGTTATTTAAGAGACTATCTTTGTTTTTAGAAAATATGCATTGAAATATTTAAAAGTAAAGAGATATCACATCTGCAACATATTCCCAAACAGTTCTGGGGGAAACATGCATATTATATATAGAGAGAGAAATATACATCTCTCTCTCTCCAAGAACTGTCACATATATGTGTGTGTGTGTGTGTATACATATATACATATATATATATATATTTCACATATATATGAAATAAGAAAGAGGGAGGAAGGAAAAAAGGATGGGTAGAAATGCAGAATGTGGGTATGAAGCATACACAAATATCTTTTGTACAATTCTTGCAACTTTCCTGTAAGTTTGAAATTATGCCAAAATACAAAATATATTTTTTAAGGAGAATCCATCATATTATTATAACTCTCAGTCATGTGTTAGAATTCTCAGTCATGTAGTCTTGGGCCCAACCTGCATTTTAAAAATTTTTGTCACTTGAGTAACAATCAAGTAATGCTCCAAGTCCTACGCAGTGTGAGGTCCTTGCTTTGAAAGAGTCTTTGCTTTGGTTCTTCTTTGCTGGGATGGCTCCTAGGGGAGGATAGAACCAGCCTACCAGCCTGTAGCCACCTCCAAAGGACCCACCATTGTGAGTATCCTAAACAGAACTTCCTATTCTGAAGGCATGAGCAATATTCAACACTTTCACCCAAAACTTTGATTGAGCCTGTTTAATTTGGCTTTCCTTTAGTTTTACTCTGCTATGCTTGGATAACTGTGTGGATCTATTTACAGCTTTCCCTGTTGTCTGAGAATGTGGCTTTGAGACAGTGTCATAAGCCATTTCCAACATAGATGCTAATGATTTCTTTACATTAGCTGCTCCCCTCCACTTCTCCTGAAGGTCATCTGTGCCATGGGACATGGGCTGGTCCTCTTCATTCCAAGCAGCTCGCCAAGACTGCTTTGCCTGGCTGTTCTTCCGGCAGCTATCATGGTAAAAGGCTTGACACAGCCCTGTTCGGGCTTGTCCATGTGCCAAGACCAATATACAATACGTACTTCTGGTTTTTTTAGAGCTGACCCCAAAATATCTATTTACCCAGACGTTGACATTCTCATGAGTAATAGGCAAAGCTCCGAGGACACACTGTTGGTGGCAGAACAGAATTCAGAATTCTGCTCTGAATTGTAGAGTTAGAAGGGAACTTGGAGATAGGCAATCGCAACCAATTGACGCAATCGCATCAATTGGTTGCAATTGATTTTCCCTATCATTTTAGCGTGGGGAAAATGGCGCTGTAAGGAGTAAATAACTTGCTCATCAAAACCGGGATTAGAATGCAGAGTACTCTGTCTCCTAGATCAGTTTCTTTTGATTCTACCAAAGGAATGAATGCATTTGAGCGAAATGGCCCCAGGGGCCTGAGTTACTAGGTGGGTGATGGCGAAGGCAGCCTCCCAGATACATACTTTGGGATTAGAGACAACAACGTTTCCAAATCCTTTTTTTAGAGTCCTACACGAAGAAACCTCAAACCCAGGATTCAAGCCAAAAACAACGATTCTCAAGTTCCTATGAAATCCTGGATGAATGTTGAACTGGGCAATGTACTAGCTGACTGCCGTGGCAGATGCAAGCCTCAACAAAGCCCCGGGACTGGCACTTTAAGAGAGTGGAGGTGTGTGTGCGAGTCTGAGTCACATGCAATAGGCCATCTGCTCTTATTAACAGGATGAGTAAGCTCAAAGGAATACGAAGGGCATTTCTGAAAAAAACTCAAAATAATATGCCTCCTATTAACCCAACTCACGTGTTTCTCACAGCTTACAGAAAAGCTAAGATGCTTTACAGAGAAACTTCCAGAAACTTCCAGAAAAGTATACCGGAACAGGGATATTTCACCATCTCTCAAGCCTAGTACAATACAAGGCAATCAACACTATTGACTCATGATTCATTCACTTATTTATTTAGTCACATGACAAATAATTATTGATTTCTACTTCTTATTAGGTGTCAGGCTATATTACAGCAAGGTGCCACCCTCAAGGAGCTCACAGGGCTGCTACAAACCCTAAGTAACATATATACTATAAATAGATACGTGTGTGCATACACACACACAACTGAGTTGCCTTTTTAGTATCGTTTGTAGCAGCTCTAATAATAAAAAGGGGCAATTCAATTGAATTTTGACCAAAAGATATGCATAGGCAGTTCAAAGAAAAGACACAAATGTAAAGGCCAGCTAAACATACAAAAGAGTGTTCACCTAGAACACCATACTAGAATGGTCTAGAACAGTGAGATGCCATTTTTAGACATCAGATCAGCTGAAATTTAAAACACTGACAATATTCAGTGTCTACAAGCTCTGGAGAGACAGACTCTTTCACTGTTGGCACTGGGAATGTAAATTGAGATACAATTTTGATAGCAGTCACCATCAAAATCTTTAATGCATCCACTCTTTAGCTCTCTATTTCCACTTGCAGATATCCAGCTAAAGTGGACATTAATTTCTTTCTTTGCCACACAGCATTCTCTCCTCCTTCTAGTGACAGGAGCAAGGATAACCCTGGGAAATCACTCCTCTTTCACACGTCCAGTTCATGTGACAAGGTGTCATATGCCTAACACTAGCCTATTTGTGTGTGTGTGTGTGTGTGGAGACAGAGTCTCACTTTGTTGCCCAGGCTGGCGTACAGTGGTGTGATCTCAGCTCACTGCAACCTCCACCTCCCGGGATCAATTGATTCTCCTGCCTCACCCTCCTAAGTAGCTGGGATTACAGGCACCTGCCACCACGCCTAGCTATTTTTTATATTTTTAGTAGAGACGGGGTTTCACCACGTTGGTCAAGCTGGTCTAGAACTTCTGACGTCAAATGATCCACCCATCTCAGCCTCCCAAAGTGCTGGGATTACAGGCATGAGCCACCTCACCCAGCCAGCCTTGGCCTATGAATGCATTACATCCCCCTAGCCACAATAATTAACCTAGAGGTGGGCTCGTGATATAAATTGGGAACATTTCCTTAGGCAACTAAGAGAAAACTCCTCTCTGTTTTCCAGTGGCCTTGGAGTTCTGAGGTTAGAAGCCTGGAGCTCCTGGCACTGAAAAGGAAAGACCTAGAGAATGACATGACATGGAGGAGAGCAGAGAGGTGGGGACCAGTCCCTGTGACACTTCTTGACCCCTTGGTAGCTGATTCTAAAACCAGGTCCACCCTTTCACCAAATAAATTTGCTTTTGCTTAAACTAGAAGAGACTGGGTTTTCTATTTTTTATTTTTCTTTTGAGATGGAGTTTCAATCTTGTCACCCAGGCTGGAGTGCAGCGGCACAATCGCCCACTGCAACCTCTGCCTCCTGAGTTCAAGTAATTCTTCAGCCTCAGTTTCCCGAGTAGCTGGGATTACAGGCACCCACCACCAGGCCTGGCTACTTTTTCTATTTTTAGTAGAGATAGGGTTTCACTATGTTTGCCAGGCTGCTCTGGAACAACTGACCTCAGGTGATCTGTCCGCTTCAGCCTCTCCAAAGTGCTGAAATCACAGTCATCAGCTACCACTCCCAGCTGAGGCTGTGTTTTCTATTGCTGAAAACTATAAAGCTCAAACAGACACACTCATCTACAGGATGTCTGGCACAGGTGTGCAAGATAGATGCACTCAGATACTCATTGCAGCATTTTTTATAACAGTGGAAGAGTATCAGCACCCTAAGTGCTCATCAAAAGGAGAAATGTTTCAATGATTATAGTACCTCACACTATATTATGGAATCTATTATTGAAAAAAAGCAAGTCACAATGCAACATATATAACGTGATTTCACCCATATAAAAAGGACTATATAAGGATGTGTTCAAATTCACTTATCATTGTATACACACATATTGGTAAATGCATTTACATTTGTATATCTACATACTATTAAATGTGTAGATATAAAGAAAATATGTGGAAGTATACATACCAAACAGTGGCTAGTTCTGGGAAGGAGAGTAGGCCAAGATGAGAGGGAGAAGTGGGGGAGTAGGTGATGAAGGAGAAACATTTCATTCTTTGTTTTCCTGTGTCATTTTAAATGTGTGTTTAAAAAGAAAGGGGAATCCATACACAAACAATGTCATATGCAAAGGCAAGAAAATGCTGAAAGAGAAACTGAAATATTTTAGGTTAGGTTCCTCCAAAAGCCAACCCTGAAGCAAAGATTCCAATGTGAGTAGTTTATTTGGAAGGTCATTCAGGAGAACACTGTTAGGGGAGTGAGGAAGTGAAACAGGAAAGGAAGGAAGGAAATAAAGGATGCATCAAGTCCAAGTTACCACTGAGGGCAACTGGAACTTAACCCTGCTGTGGAACTCCATGAAGCAATGTCAAACACGTGCCTCAGAGTCATCACACCCAAGGAAGGAAAGAATAGAGGTATTGATACACCCATTCTTGAAGGTCGTTGGTCAGGGATGCTTCTAGGGCCCATTAACTCCCTGGCACTTGAAGCCTTCTCCACACATGGAAAGAAGGGGTTCTGCTGGTCAGAGGATCCCTTGGGCAGAGTGTCAGGTGCTGGTAGCTAGAATTTGGGCCAGTGTTCATAAAAATGCTAAGTGTTGAAGGCACAAAGATCATCGGCTTTGAGTGTGTTCTTCCAGGACTACTAAGGAGCTTAGTGTAGATGGGAACAGATGATGACAGGAAAGGTAAGAGAAAAGACCTGGAAAGACCACGGTGAGGCTTGGAGGTTGAGATGATGAAGAAATCTTTTCCACTGTGTTAAGAACTTCTTGACAATGGGAAGCTACCAGCCTGTGTAAGTCAAGAGGTGATTAGATCAGATTCATATTTTAGAAATTCATTTTAGAACATCCTGTCTAATTGTAGAGGTCTGGTTGTATTCAAAACATTCATATGTAAAGACCCACTAATTACGAGTGTCACAAGTAACACTCACCCCCTTTAACAAATATCTGTTCAGCACTCTCTATGAATATCTATTAAGCCCCAAGAATATGTTTTTAATACTTTTTTTAAACAGAGTTTAGAAGTGATTTTTCTTAATGAAATACAGATAATTCCCTAATCATCGTGTGAGATCTGTTTGATGTGCAGCCCCATGTATATGCTCTAGAGGAGGGAACATAGGTGAGGAGCTCCAACCACGGGGAATCGTGCTCACTGTAGATGCCGCCCTTCCCCCTTTAGCTAACACATGAACTCCACCTGTCAGCATGGAAATTACTAAGAAATGCTGTTTATAAAATGAAATTGGAGGACACATTGGAGTCAACTGGGACCACTGGGAAGTTTGTTTATTTGTTTGTTTTTTCCAGCTATCCAAGAAAGAAATAATGGTCTTTAACTCAGGATGAATTTTCAAGTGTTAAAAGGAGGAGCTGAATCTGGGCTGGTCATTCTCCATTTGTTGCTTACCTTACCAGATCCCTTTGTTCTCCTGTCTCTGCACTCTTTGTGCCCCAGGAGCCTACCTCCTATCTATGGCCTACAGCACCGAACTCCTTTGCCCTGTGATTTTTGGTTGGCTTTGGCCAACTGGAAGCACTGGCAGGAGATCAGAGGATGAGAGGAGGGAGAACAAATGATGGCAGCGATTGTCTCCCTGGCTTTCGTCCCTCGCTGCCACCAACCTTGCCAGAGTCCTGGCCCTGGCTGCATTCCTGTTTTAGCTCCCATCAGGTGGCTTTTCCTCCACAGCTCCAAGCTTAGAGATCAGGTACTTTTGGGAATTCAACTGTTGCTCCTTATACTTTATCTTCCTAGGGATGGCAAAGGCATCCTGCAGCTGTCCTTGGGTCTTTTGCCAGTGTTTCTTTTTTCTTTTCTTTTCTTTTTTTTTATTAGATGGAGTCACTCTGTCGCCCCAGGCTGTAGTGCAATGACTTGATCTCAACTCACTACAATCTCTGCCTCCTGGGTTCAAGCAATTCTCCTGCCTCAGCCTCCCTAGTAGCTGGATTGCAGGTGCCTATCACCACACCTGGCTAATTTTTATATTTTTAGTAGAGACAAGGTTTCACCATCTTGGTCAGGCTGATCTCAAATCAAACTCCTGACCTCAGGTGGTCCACCCGCCTTGGCCTCCCAAAGTATTGAGATTACAGGCGTTAGCCACCGCGTCCAGCCTTGCCACTGTTTCTTAGCTTCCTCCTCCCTGCTCTGGAAGCTGACCGTTCATTAAACTCTCCACCTTTCAGCTCTTGAGTGCTCAGTTTCCTGCAGGAACTGAAATTTCTACAAAGAATAAAAGAATGTTTCAGAGATTTCATGAAGTCTGGCTAGACTTCATGGTCAACCGGACATGTGCATGGGAGGTTGGGAAGAAAGAAAAGACAAAGACTTCCTGGTTTCTGGCTAGAACAGGGAGACAGATAATTGGCAGTGTGAGGGATGAAGCCAAAGAACCACACAGGAATGAGCAGGCAGAAATGCTGCATGATAAGGGGTAGGCAAAGCTGCTCACAGGTGAGTTGGCATTTTGGACACATTGACTTGATTCTCTGAGCTGGAGATGCTGCCACTTGGACTGAGGAGTTGGAGATAGAGCTAAGGACTGGAACTAAGGTTGAAGACAGAAAACTTTGGGCAAATTTTGTGACTTACACCTCCTTCCTTTTTCTCTGCATCTGCTTCTCCTCCAGCCTCACCCAACTCCTCCCTCTTCAGCCCAGATTCCACACATCCCCACACAAGGTTACCCTTTCAGCACAGTATCCCAGCTTTCAAAACTTGTCTTTTTCATCACCAAAGATTTTCTAGTTTACAATCTTTCTAAGTCCAGAATACTGTTTTCCAAAATGACAATGAACTTTTCTGATAAAGTACCTCCTTCTAATGTAAAAAGAAACTCACGTACTATTGTTCCAACATAGGATTTGTACATTTTCAAAGGACAACGGCCAGACCACCAACTGGACAATGACTAGAGTCCTTATTTCTCAAAGCAGAATCCCCCTGCTCCTGAGAAGACAAAAGAGTATTCTGCAGAGTGGCCAGGACTTTGGAAAAGACATGGGCCATCCTCCTGGAGCGTCATTTCCACTCAGAGATTTGCAGAAGGGTGATAATTTTATATTAGACAAAACATGAATATATAATGGAAAAAACACAAAGTTCCTAGCAATTTTTAAGATAAAACATAAACCTCCAAAGGATTCCTTGCCAAAAGCTCCCATTGATTTGACCCACTCATGAGGATGCTTAGTGGGAAAGGTGGGCTAAGTTGGAGAAAATTGTCTCTCCAAGGACTATTTCAAAGGAAGGAATTTCTGGACCTTGGAGAGCAAATATTTTAGAGCCAGCAAGTCTTATGATACTCCCATAAATCATGCTTCTTTGGACCACCCAGACACCATAGACAACGCCTGTGTCTTATGTGGCAGTCTCTTGCTTAGTTGCCGTCCCTAACTTTGGAACTTTGGTGCATAAAATACCTTTTGGATGATGTAAATTCATCTACCACAAGCCTTCTTTAGGTTTTTCTGTCATACACTGAAATTTAAGTGTAGCACATTTGCTTTCTCCTTGCAAAGAACATATCCTGATTCCAGAAAAGTCTGCCAGGGGAGAAAAAAAATGCATACACCAACTTATTGAAACATTTGGCACCTGCCACAATCACCAATAAATCTAAACTGGACAGCTTGACATTTCCTCAAACAAGACCCCACCTCTCAAAGAACATTTGTCCTAACATGAAAAACAATAAAAGCCCAGCTGATAGAATGCAAAACATTCTTCCTTGTCTAACTGCAGAAGCAAAAACAAAATAATTGCTTGCTTAGGCAGCAATCTGAGCCATTCCACAATACATGAATGTTATGGTCCTGTTGAAATGGCATCAGTAATAACCCTCAATAATTTTCAAATTGGAAGAATTTATACACTAACTCTACATTCAATTTTTTTTACCTGCCCAAAGAAAATTGCACTCTGATCTTCTTAAGTTATTGTATATGCCTGAATGAGGGCTGTGGAACTTGTTGCATCCTTTTCTACTTTGTAAAAACACAGTTGTCAGTTCCGGCTTTAGAAACAATTCAACTTATAAACAATTTAATGGAGGCTTCCTGTCTCCTCCTTTCCCCTTTAACATGGAGCCTTCCTCCGTTGTTTCCAAAGGAGGACCTTAGCTTCCCCACCAAACCCCCACGCCCACCAACCCTCCTCCCTGTCTCTATGCAAGGGCTGCCAAGACCTTCCAAAAGGAGGACAGGATATAGCACAGCCTCTTCAAGTTTCTCAGTCTCTCGAGCTGCCTCTCCAAGGGCTGAAAGTTTGAGCCTCAGCAGCTTCTGAGCATATTTATTGCAGTCAGCCACTTGGGGAATCCAATAGACCTTTGCGATGGCCTGGGAAGATAACCATTGCTTGGAACATTGTTCTGCAGGAAAAATGCATTCCAAGTTCCAGGGGACTTTGGAACAGAATATTTTCACATGATAGCATGTGATCTACACAATATGTTGCAGTCTGATGCATGGTTTCCATGGATCCACAAGATTTCATGGGAGTTTCCTAGCAATGTCACTAATAATTAATCTAGGGGCCTTTGGGAAAGACTAGAAAGACCATCTATTTACTTTAAAGTATTATTAGCAAAATAGGGGAGAAAAGTTCATTCTTTGAATTAGATTTTTGTTATTTTATAATATATCAGAAATAGTCACATTGGAGAAAAGCAGAACTGTTTTGCACTCATTTTACTTCTTTCGTGGACTTACATTGTTATTTTGATTTCTATGTAGGCAAACAAAGCTTAAGGCCTGTGAACAATATTAAAAATGCCTTGATACCAGATAGAGAAGAAAAGCATATTTGTGCAAATACCAGCCTTGGTCTTGGTACTAACTGGGTAACATCTCGGTGTCTGTTTTCTCATGAGTTAGGTTTGCCTAAGGGTTCCTTCCAGTTTAATGTTTCACCATTCCAATAATTTCTTCCCTGTCTTAATGCACAGTTCTCCGATGGTACCTTCCTTCCCTGGAGGAATCTTTGCCAAGAAGCCTTCTGGTATAGCTGCCAACGTAGCTGTGCCACCTGGTTCCAAGGATTGGTATCTCCATCACCTAATGAAGCAGAGATAACATGGAGGACCTCAGTCAATACTATCTACAAACCTCAGCAGACATCATTTGCAACCCTCCCTGAGACTACTCCTGATTTAGTGTTAACATTCACAATATTTAATTAGGCACCCTTGAATTTCATGTACCAAATGTCAAGCAGATGACAAAATTCTCTCAATTTGATAAAATTTGATAAATTTTAATGTTGACATTAATTCACTTTTATTTTAGAAAACAGATAGCAAGACATCTTAGATTCTGAAAATGGAAAAGTCAATATCACCAAAGTCTCTTTGTGGGTATAAGAGAAAAAATTGAGTTAATGCTTTTTGCTATCTGTTCTTTGTGCCTCCCTCCCTTCCCTCTCTCTCTCTCTCTCTCTCTCTCTCTCTCTCTCTCTCTCTTTCTGCCTCCTTGTTTCCCTCACTCCCTCTATCCTCTCTTTCATACACACACAAACACAAACAAATATATACTCACCATCCCTTCACTGTGTGCCAAAGGTGTCTTTCAATGGTCAAGGCATGTTGAGCATAAAGCCAAGTCCTACTTGGCAGGGAGCTTTTATTCCAAAGAACATTAGATAAAACAACCTGCTAAACCAAAACAGCTTGTGTGAGCTTTGGAATCAGATTTTTTAAAAAGGGTCCGCTAAACTATACCTATATCTTACCACCTGTTTCTGCATACCTGTAAAAATCATCTTTACATTTTTAAAGAGTTGAATATAATTTTTAAGTATAATATTTTAAAACACAAAAATTACATGAAATTCAAAATTTCAGTGTTCATAAATAGTTTTTTTAGAATACAACCACACCTGCTTGCTTCTGTATTGTCTATGGCTGCTTTCACACTACAAAAGGAGACTAGTAATTGCAACAAAAACCACATTAACTCACAAAGCTGAAATATTTATTATCTGCCCCTTTACAGAAAAAGTTTGCCAATCCTTGCAATAGAGCTGCACTTTGACTCTGCCACTTAACATCTCTGTGGCATTAAGCAAGTTTCTTACCCTCTGTGACCTCAACTTTTCTTTCTAAATTAAGTCATGATATACAACTTGCAGATATCTATAACGATGCTTGGCACCACATATACTGGTTCTTCTGCCACATCGCCTTCCCGTTTCTGTCTCTGTGTAGCTGTCAGAGGCAACAGGGCAATAGATGTTGGCACAGCTGAACTTGCAGAGAAGGCAGACCACATCATATCTTGGTTGCAAGGACCAGGGCTGGGCTTCTGGATCTATTTTATTAAAAGTTATTTTTGGCTAGTACCTGGAGTTTTTATTATTTTCCTTTCAGTGGAGGCAAAAAGTAGATATTCACAAATTCGCATCTCTCACTTTTGCTAGCATACTCCTGGGAAACTCTTGACCAAGAGGAGAGTGTGTTTTATTTGTTAAACTGATAATGTATAAAAATAAGTCAATAAGCCTTAAGAGTTGGACAGCCTGGACAGCCCACTCCATGAAAATCAGAATTATTTATTCAATATGCAATTACTGCAAAACATAACTCCCACAGTGAGAACCCAAAATCACAAGGTCCTTGGAGACTTCCCTGCTGTTCTCCGGATCTCTCTGCCCACTTCATTCAAAACTTCTTTTACCACTAAGTCAACTCAACAAGGAAAATGGTACTCCAAAACCAGCTGAGCAGATGATTTTACCTCAGAAGGAAACCACTATGTTTAGAGAAATTAAAGTACAACTCGGGTAGTTTTCTACCTAATTGGGAGGTGGCATGCTCCTGTGGAATGAACTTTGGAAGAGGCCTGTGTTCAGACATCAGTGTGGCTTCCACAGCTCTGTGACCTTGCCTATCTGGCTCTCTGAGCCTCAATCACCTTATCTGGGTAATGATGGAAATAATTTTTACTCCGTAAGGTTGATATGGGATAAAATGACTTATAAAGCATATCATGAGCTCATGAACAATGTCTAGCACAGAACGCTTGCTCAGCAATTGTTTGGTCTTCTTTCTGTACCCTGATTCCAAGCGGAATCAGGGGTTCAGGATTGCCACCACACTGAATACCTGCCAGTGATAGGAACTGTATCTATATACAAGATGCCAGTTAATATTTGTAACAGCTCTGTGTAGTGGACATTTCTGGCTTCATCTTTTAGATGAAGATATTGATTAATGCATTCTGAAATAATGATGAGAAGGTGCTATATTCTGTGTTAAATGTATAAATGTAAGTACCAGAGGAATTGCCTGTAGCTGGCTGGTTCTGCTGGCCAGCTTTGTTCCACAAAAATTACTAATAGTGTCCAGAGTTGCAAAAGTGGCAGAAATAAATTATCTTGCCAATTAAAAAAAAACTTTTTATTAAAATATAATATATAGAAAGTAGTCTCAAGTTAAGGTTCAATGAACTTTCACAAACTGAACACAATCTTATAACCAGCACCCAATTAAGAAACAGAACCTGACTAGCACCCAAGAAGCCCCTAGTAATGCTTTCTTCTGGTCACCAATACTAATTGCTATCCTGACTTCTTTTGGTTGGTTGTTTGTTTGTTTGTTCTGAGATAGAGCCTCATTCTATCACCTAGGCTGGAGTACAGTGGCACCATCTCTGCTCACTGCAACTTCCACCTCCCGGGTTCAAGGAATTATTGTGCCTCAACCTCCCAAGTAGCTGAGATTACAGGCACCTGCCATCACAGCTGGCTAATTTTTGCATTTTTAGTAGAGAAGGGGTTTCGTTATGTTGGCCAGGTTAATCTCGAACTCCTGGCTTCAAGCAACCCACCCACCTCAACCTCCCAAACTGCTGGGATTACAGGTGTGAGCCAATGCATTCGACCTACTATCCTGACTTGTAACAGCACAAATCAGTGGTGTTTGTTAACAAAATATATTCATAAAGTGTGTGTTTTTGTGCATGCATCTGGCTTCTTTTGCTCAACATTCATGTTTATAAATAAGATTCATCTATATTGATGCATGTAATCTGAAACTATATCATGCACTCTCAATACTGTATAGCACCCCATTTTGCAAACATTTACTTATCCAATCCATTGCTGATGGGCATTAGAGTAATTCCAGTTTTGAGGAATTTGAACATTCTACTACATGTCTTTTGGTGACGATTTTCTGTGTTCTCTTAAGTACACACCCACAAGTGGGCTTGTTGAACAACAGCACAGCTAGTTTCAGCTTTAGTAGATACTAGCAACCATTTTCCCAAAAGGGTTGTGTACATTTATACTCCTGCCAGCAGTGCTGTGAGTCCCAGTTGTCCCACCCCCTTGCCAACAGTCAGCATCTTCCATCTGTTCATTTTTGGCATGCTGGTGGGTGCCTGCCTGCATTCTTATTTTTGTCCCGTATACCCAAATTATTCAGCATCAAGAGTAAAAGGCAAGAAGTGAGTACAGGAAGGGCAAATCGAGGAAGCATCACAAAGACGCCAAGAAAAACATGAGGGCCACAGTCACGTAATTACCCACTAGAAATCATCATTATCAAATGCGTGTAGAACTCTAATGCTCAATGACTCAGCCCCCCAGCAATGGTGTATTTAAATTAAAATTCCATAACAGATTCCTGATTTTCCATCATCTCACATTTGGACTTCAAAATTGCATTTTCTTCCCACCACTTTTTAGGTCTCCCAGAAGAGCCTTAATGAAATTTGGGATGATGGCAAGGAACAAGTAGAAGAAATAGGAGAAGACTGGGTTCTGGATATAGTAACAATCGGTAAACCTAAATGTGTACTTCAAAATGGGAAGGAGTGGGGAGGGAGAGACCTGGGGAGTGTATTCCCAATACATCCTTTCTATAGGGATTATATCACCAGTTGGATACATGGTAATAGTAATACCTTGCCATTGCATATCCTTTTTCAATTTATAAAGTGCTCTGGGAATCTATGGCACACCTAGCAAGAAACAGGTCTTGTGAAAACAAGGTGCTGGAGGGAGGGCTACTGCACATTTGGCCTCATAGCAGAACCTTTGCTGGGGAGTAGAGATTGCCCTCAGTGAATGTGGGTTTAGGACAATAAAAAGAGGGGCTCATGCTTGCTCTCTCTCCCTCTCTCTCTCTCTCTTTCTCTCTCTCTCTCTCTCTCTTTCCCTCCCTCCCTCTTCTCTCCCTCCCTTGGTCTCTGTGTCTATGCCATGCCATCTGACCTTGGGGAGATGCTGAAAATGGACCTCCCTCCCTGACTGTTCCCATGCAACATACATCTCCACCCCCTACAGCAACCCAAAACAGTTTCACTGCTAAACGTCCTTTAGCATGCAACCAGACTCCATAGCTCTTAATAATAGCCAATATTTACTAGGTGCCCACCACATGCTGGGGAGTGTGCTAAACACATTGCATGCATTATTTATTTTAATTTGGCTTAATTCCCACAAAAGTCAGTCACACAGCAGATAATTCACAAGGCGCAGGATGAATCCAGCTCTCCCTCTCTGCCCAGAAACGCATGTGATCTGAGGACTTTTCCATCTCCAAAACATCCCCATGCCTGCTGACACTTAAGATCCCACAGTTCCAACTTTGTTCCTGTGTCAAAAATGGTATGTGTACTTGTTTGATGCATTAATGTTGATTGGGCACATTATCAAACATTGACACCTTAAGGGAACACATTTAGAAGAAAAAAGACCTTTCGTAACCTGGGAGCCTGGGATCGTGAGCTTCTGAGATGTCAAGAATGTGAACTGCAGAACAATTTTCCCTTCCCTTTAGTGTTTCTAAATCCACAAGTATTTTGGTAGATTTCCTTTGAGACAACTCTCTCAGACTCTGGGACAAAGACTAACTCAAAAGGTGAGGATGAAACAGACATCAAATTATTTCTCCAGTCCCAACATGATTGAACAAATCAATTCCCTTTCACTCTGTACTTGGAGCTAAGCTTAATTATTTTACCCAACAACATATGAACCTCCAAATGCATATGGTTTAAGGAAACAATACAGACACTTGGAAAGGGCTAGATATTTAATAGTTGACAGCGGCATAATGGGTCCTTTCAGCCCATTGGGGTATCATTGGGATATATGGTGGTGGCTGACACCAGGCAAAGGACAAGCCCAACACTACCACCCATTTCCAATGCCACCAAGATAGGAAGAGCACTGTCTTCTTTCCCCTCTCATCCTCCCCTTGCTCTATTCTCTGGTCTTACCTACCTCCAATCCATTTTCTACAGTCTGGACAAAGAGAAATTTCAAAATCTGAATGCTTCATTCCCCTGTAGTTACCCCTTTACTCTTGGAGACAGATTCCAAATGCTAACAGACACAAAAGTGTAGTGAGAAAGGAGGAATAAGTACTAGTGTTCTACAGCACTATAAGGTATCTATAATTAACAATAATTAATTATATATTTTCAAATAGCTAGAAGAGTAGATCTTGAATCCTCCCAACACAAATAAATGATCAAGGTTTGAGGCGATGGACATGCTAATTACTCTGATTTGATCAATATATATTGTATACATGTGTGAAAATAACATACTATACCTCGTAAATATGTACGGTTATTATGTGTCAATTAAAAATAACCGCAAAGCAAGAAAAATACCCTAAATGCTTAACAACATTGACCTGACCTGTTGTTAATAAATAAATTCTTCAATTAGTTCAACATGAAAAAATTGTTTAGTACTTACTATGGGCCAGTCCTTGTACTAGGACATGGGATACACCAATGAAAAAGACATTCAAAGATGTAGATAAGTGTATAGGCAATTATGGTCAATGGACATGGGGGGATATGCTGGTCCAACAACAATAACCTGAGGAATCTGGCTCCTACCTACTTTATTTGACCATCTCTCACCAGTGCTTATGCCAGTCATTTCAACATTCTTTTAGTTCTTCAGACATAGTGAATACTTACCCACATTCAGGCCTCTCACCCCACCGTTCTGCACATCTGCCTAGAAAAATAATTAAACTTAGCTCTTGCTCCTTGTCACTAAATGAACTTTGACTCACTCCCTGGATCTCAGATTAGATTTCTGCAAGAAGCCTTTGTCAGGTCCCCAAAAGTGAGTAAGACTCAAGTGTTCCTAATGCCTTCCCTTGCACTATCCCCATGTCCATTGACCATAATTGCCTATTTATTTAGCTACATCTTTGAGTGTCTTGTTCATTGGTGTATTCCATGCCCTAGTACAAGGCCTGGCCCAGAGTAAGTACTAAACTATTTTTTCATGTTGAATTAATTGAATATTGTGTTTATTAAATTCAGATCATTTCTTCTAATCAAATAACAGATTGCCAAATTGACTTCAACCTTCTAAGATAAGCTTGCTATTTCTTTTTGAGAAAGGAAAAGAGAAACTTAATGGAGAGAAGAAAGCCTAACACTCTGCAAAACTAAATGAATTAATTTCATTTAGCCAACAAGTAAATACAGGATTAGGAGTCAAACAGCAACAAAACCTCCCTTCCTTGGCATATGTTGAATGCATGACCAGCTCTGAAATGTCTTCTATTTTCCCAGACTGCTTTTGTTGCTTAATTGTTCAGCAAAAAAAGAAGGAAATTCAGGCACTCCCAGGTCTCCCTCCCATGGAAACCTGTTTTACTAGCTGCATTTTATATGGCAGAAGGCCCCAGAAGGAACTTATGGAAAAGAACAGGGGCTTAACAACCATGCATCCTTCAGTTCCAGAACACACTCAAGCTCATGAGAGACTTCGGGTTGGGTGTTTTCCTTGTGTTCCTCTCAGAGCTGCTGCGTCATTCATTGAACTTGTATTTTGGTACTGGTACAAAGCATTCCCTTTATGGTTCACTCCCAGTCTTAAATCTTACATGTGACCACATGTAAATGTGTATTTTTATGGTTCTATAATCTCAAGACTTTTAAATCTCTGTTGCTTAAAGGCACACAGTGAGCTGAAGCGGAAAGCTCTGGAGGTTTCTGATAATCTAGAAATGGTTGATGTGGTGGTTGTAAGTGACTTCATGGCTTTAGTTCTTTCGGGGACTGGACATAGCAAAGAAAAGGCCCTGGCACTTATTTAATTCTTCAGTGCCTCCAAAACAGAAATTAAAAGTGATCAGAAAACATGCAACCTGTTTTGATGTAAATGCCTCTGCTGCAGATACCCGTATCTGCTTGCCCACTGGCATGCCTCCTTCTTAGGGCCTGCTCCTCGGCTGTCTCACATCTGATGTCTCACATCACAATTCTGTACATCCACAGAATTGATTTTCTTCCCTGAGCTTATGAGAAATCCTTGGGTGGCCTTAATGAAAGGTGGGATTTAAAAAATTAAATTTTATTGTGCATATTTGAGTTTTACAACATGATGTTATGAGAAACATGTAGATAATAAAATGATTACTATAGTGAAGCAAATTAACATATCTGTTATCTCACATAGTTTGTTTTTTGGTGACAAGAGCAACTGAAGTCTACTTATTCAACAGTCTCTAACTCAATATAATTGCATTAACGTTTTTAGTCTTCATGTTGTACATTCAATCTCTAAGTCTCTTGTTCATCCTATACATCTGCAATTTGGTTCCCTTTGACCTATATTTCCCCATTTGCTCTCCACCCCTCTTTTCCTCCATGGTAACCAAATTTTATTCTGCGTACTTGACCTCTTTTTAAAAATATATTCCACATATAAGTGAGATCATGCAGTATTTTTCTGTGCCTGGCTGATTTCACTTAGCATAATGTCCTCCAGGTTTGTCCATGTTGAGGAAAATGGCAAGATCTCCTTTTTAAGGCTGAATAATATTCCATTGTATTATATATATACCACATTTCCTTTATCCATTTGTCAGTCAATGAACACTTGGGTGTTTCCATGTCTTGGTTATTGTGACTAGTGCTGCAGTGAACATGGGAATGCAGATATCTTTACAAGGTAGTGACTTCAAGTCCCTTAAATACAAACCAAGAAGAGGGATTGCTGGGTTGTACAGTAGTTCTATTTTTAATTTCATACTATTTTCCATAATGGCTACATCAACCTACATTCAGAAATGTGGGAAATTTACAAGGAAAATCAAAACAGGAGAGAGATGCAGGATGCAGGAAATGTGTTCTCTTTCTGTGCTGTAGAAAGCTTTCCTCAAGTTCTCTCAAGTCACATTTCTTTTTCTCATCTCTCATTCTTCATTTTTATAGATGAGTATTTTGTGAATCTGGAGCAAGATCTGTTTTTCTCCAAAATTAGCATCATTTTTCTGGCACTGAACACAGAGAATTATGTATCAAAAGAATATTTGCAAATGTTAATTAGATGAAAACTACTGCATCTACTACTCTATTTTGATGTCATTAAATAATATTCTATATCCAGAACACTTGAGATGTTTTAGCATTATACAAGTTTAATCCTCATATGCACAAATATTTGCTTTTTAATGTCAAATTGGTCAGTTATTACTTTTTTCAAAATCTACTTTGACTTTTCTCTTTTTTTTTTTTTACTATTTTTTTTAAATTAATTTGTTTCTGAAAGATGGTCATACAGAAGAAAATAAGCTCAGAGCCCTCGGCATTTCGGTCAAGGTCTTCACTTCCAGTTGAAAAAATTCTGATTCAAGGACCCCACAGGGAAGTGGGTGGGAACAGTCATATTTCCAGCCACTCTGCATCTCTAGCTTGAGTTTGTTTGCAGTGAAAATTCCCAAGGTTTTGTTTTATTTTGTTTATCCATTTGCTCCCTCTCTGATCTGTACTTGTGCCAGCAAATCATTTCTGACCCAAGTGAACAATTTTACAGAGAGCCCTGTTCATTTCCACTTGTTAGATTTGGCCCAACTTCAGCAGTCATGACCTTTTGGATTTTAAGTCAATCTTAAAGTCAATTTAAGTCTCTCATCTAGAAACTGTGTTCCCTCTCAGCATTGTGTCCACAACACACTTGATGATCATATTTTCAAATATTCCTCTGAGGAGCTGATTACAGTGTTGGTAAAAGCTGGTAAAGAAACAAGTTTTTGGCATTACTATTATGGCTAGATTTAGAAAGATTGGGTTTTTATTGATGCAGTCCCTCAGCTGGACATCACCAAAGAGTTCTGACAGTAGGGGTCCACTCTGCAACCTCTGCCTCTGGGATTCAAGTGATTCTCTGATCTTAGCCCCCTGAGTAGCTGAGATCACAGGGTTGCCACCATGCACGTGGTGCATGTGTTTTTAGTGGAGACGGTGTTTTGCCACATTGCCCAGGCTGGTCTCAAACTCTCAAAGCAATCCACCTGCCTCAGCCTCCCAAAGTTCTGGGATTACAGGCATGAGCTAAAAGCTGATTCTTACTTACATTTTAGGGGACTGCTGTAGATAAGTCTCCACCAACTGGCCCCATACATTTCAAGAAAAAGCAGACAAGGCTCTTTTCCCTTTCGTGGAGGACCAGATATATTTCAAAATCTTATAGCACATTCCAAAGCGGCATGTAAAATCCGAGGTAGGAGTTTTACGTGTCTGCTTACTTACATATACCTAGACTTGAGTTATAAAAATACTGAATTAGGTGGCCAAATGTTAATACAAGAAATTTCCAGATCACTACTCTCCCTCTCTGCTCTTGAGGCTTCAGCTCACTTACAACTATGCTCTTCTGTACTCATGGGATGTGATCAAATTACATTCATGCATAAAAGAATTCACATTGTGCCTTTTTCTGTGTTGTTAAATACCTGAAATCCAATAAGAATCTTTGGGAACTACCACACCTATCTTGCAAGGACATTTACATTGTGTGCATATTTGTAACTGTCACATTCTCATGGCATTTATAATGAGAATGTAAATAAATAATGAGAGAATGAAATTAAGCAAAGCAATGAATGAAGTAATTATAAAAACCAAACTAAATTGCAAGAAAATAAAATTGTAGATTTCATGTTAAATATTGAATCTTCTCTTTAACAAACTTTTTCATACAATTCTAACAGTTGTTTCAAGCAAGATCATTGATTAAAATTAGCAGGTGAAAGTAAGAGGAGAAACAGGATTTTTATATAGGCTCAAAGCATATCCCCACAGAATACTTACTGATTACAACAGAAGATATGTAATTTTATAGTGGAGGAACTAGCAGACACTCTCCTAACCAAGTGATCCAAGTTAATATCACCAGTGATGAGATATGTACATTACGTGTCTCCTGATATGCTGCACTGAGAAGGAAACAATATCTCTTCTGTGGTATTCCTACTAAAAGTGCATAACCTTTTATGACAGATATTGACTACTAGAAATGAATGTGTTTCTTGTCTTTTCCACTAGTAAGTACATGTACACATGTATATAATCAATGCATCTCATTCTAGATAATACGTGAAGTGGATAATTTAAATTATCCATATGCATTGTAACCTATCTTGGTCTGACATCCAGCTTCCCAAGGCTCACAGTTTGGAGTGGTCACAGATTAAAAATTTCATTTCAAATTGCCTTAAATATGCAGGAGATAAACTTCTTGCTATGGGTGTAGAAAATAACATGCAATATATTCTGTGGAACTATTTAAATATGACCCACATCATTGTGCCTCCATGTTAAGTTTTAAAAATAACAACATCCCCCTAACTTGGCAATGTCCACACTTTAAAATGAAGGTAGAAAAGTATATTTGAATATGAAAACAAATTCCCTAGCTAAGACTAGCCTCAGGAATGACTTATCATCACTGATTCCTACACGTGAAAACATTGTTTTAAGGAAGTATTCCATGCTGTTTTTACCAAGCGTACTTTCTTCTCCTGCAGAAGAATGGTGAAAACAGACTTAGAGACAGCACCTTAGGGTTCTGGCTTTTTCTATGCCACTCGCCAGCACTGTCTCTATTTCCTCAGTTGTAAATAGAGGAGACTGAGCAGGAAGGGGATCTTATGCCATGTTTTATGGACCTCTTGGTAGTGTGATAAAGCCCATGTCCTCTTCTCAGAACAATGCTCACACATAGATAAAATATATAAAGTTACCCAAAAACCTAATGACAGAATACACAGTACTCAAAATAGTTTTAAATGTGTGATATAGTAATGTATGTCTTTTCTTTAGTAACACATTAAAGAAGACTATCTAGTAGTGGGTCCAGTAACTACCATAATTTCACAGAAGTGATGGGCAGAGATGATGTCTTGACATATCTACACTATAATATGATATAAAGACATCTTTGATTTCCACTGTGTCAATATCATGGGTATAGCTGATGTTCTTATGATTTTTCTGTCCTAATTTGAAATAGAATGAAAGAGTATATTTCAATTATGGTATATTTCAATATTAATAATTCAATTAACATTTCAGTATAGGATTGTATGTTGTCTTCGTTAGCAAAGACAAAAATGTGATTATTTTCCCATCCAAGTTCACAGATTCCCCTTGGATTCTCTCCAAGGATTCTTTGAGTACAAACCTCTGGACCAGATGACATCACAGTTCTCTCTTCCCCCGTCGAGTCTGACATTTCTCTAGTCTTCTCTGGCTATGCACCTTGAGGACCTGAGTCTATTATGTGTATGTGTATGTGCCTCCCTCTGGGGACATGAGTTTAACGAGATATCAAAATATTTCATTTGCGAGTCTTGGCTGCTGTACAGCACTTAGAAAAGCAGAGCCAGTTTTCCTAGTTGAGATTGGTCAACACCAGGTTCATTTGTCTAGCATTTCACAAAATATTTTCCCACATTTGTCCCAGTGCAGTTTGAAGGCTGTAACTGACAATATAAATGTGCCCTAAGGTGGAAAGTCCGACCTTGGCCATTACCATGCAGATGTCCGGAGTCAAGGGATCTCCATAGATCTGCTAATTATTCCCCAGACTTTTCCACCAGCAATAAAAATCCCATTTGCTGCAGCTTGTTTGTAGAACAGCCCCCATTTCCACAGTGGTGGTATTAATTAGCAAAAACCTGTGAAAATGACCAGAGTTTATATGCGCTAAGAGGAGGGGAAGAAAGAACCCTGAGTCACTTCTAAATATTCTTATAAATTCTCCTATAGTAACCAAGAGCTAAAAGCTCACTTGTCTTAGATACTGTGACTTTTAATGCTTGTAGTTCTAAGTGGGAATTAGTGAGACCAATTAGTGAGTTCTCATTAGAATGACTTGGTGAATCCTGAATGCAAATAGATAAATTTCTCAAATAATAAATCACCATTCCCTGATGGCCAAGTGGCACCTGACAGTGAGGCTGGAGAGATCCTGGAAGCTCCATTCTTGGAGAAAAGATCCCTGCCAGCGGGGAGCTGTAGAAACAAACCATCCCTCCAGGGTTCCAGAAGATATTCCAGATGATGACATTGGGGTTTGGGGACTGCAAAGTGATGAAGGGTGTCCCTGTCCTCCAGCCCAGGAGGACACACAAGCTTTAACCTCAGAGACATCTGATATACCCACACAGGGATGAAGGCTGAGGAGAAGAAAGAACGAAGCCATGGTCATTTTCGTCAGTGATCTTATCAAGTTTTCCTGTTGGAGTAGCTTTGTTTCTTATGTTTGTTTGTGCTGATTTTTAAGTGGCCCTATTTTCTATTCGTTACAGGTTAGCAACAGGAGAAAATGATCTGTCTTACTCTTAAAAATCCAGTACTTAACCACTTTCTAAGCAAGTGTGACTCTACTTCTGAAGGGTTAAACAACTGGATAAAGGGTAATAATTCTTCCCTGTTCACTTTCAATGAGTGTTTCAGAATGTTTTACTCCCTAATTTCCACCTCGAGCCAAAATCACTGCTGACTTTAGCTAAGAATTCTATTTTTTAATATTTTTATAGCTGCAATGTGAGTTTCCCATGCAGTTTTTATTAACTCTGTTTCATTGCAAGGCATTGCAAGTAAAAATGGCCCTTATTTTCATTTGGAGAAATCTATTTTGGTGACAATCTAGCCTCGGGGTAGCTATATGTCAATCTCTTTGCTTTTTTTCCTGTTGAAACAAGCATGGGAAAGTTGCAAGACAAATGCCACACAGGGCAAGGCTGAAGGAAGCAGCATACCGATCCTCATCTTTGGCCAGCTCAGTTCCAGAAAGTGAAAGGAAAGTGAATGCTGAGGAGGTGCAACTGCGCAAGGTAGAAGAAAACTCCCACATGTCTACCCACTTTCATTCCCAACAGAGAAAAGGGCTTACATTCTCACCACTTATCAACTTTTCCCAGAAATGATGTTATTTGGGATTATGCTGGGAGGCTGGAGTATAATGTTTACAAGAAGCAACATGTCTTCTTTAAGAAGTAATGGGAGCTAGGTGCCTGGTGATTCTGGACTGCAACCCCATGGTGTCCTAAACTCTTTACTCACTGTGACCCCTTTGGAGATAAAGCCAAGTCCTTCTGAGGTGTCTCATAGGGACTATCGAAATTCGAACCCCTGTACCATACACTAAAAAATGGCAGTATGGCAGCTGGGCCAGTCCTAGGTGTGCACATCATGAGGCCAGGTTTTCCAGACACACACAAGCTTGTCATCTGAAGCCTCAGTTGCTTGATCGAAAGCAGTACTCGGATCCCCAAACCTTAAAGCTAAATTCTGAAAACAAATGGGAAAATGTAACAAATGGGGAGCAGGGGAAGTGTGAATATCTTTGAACAAGTCTGACATTGGCCCAGATTTTTACATTATTTCACTTAATCCTGCCATCAACACTACCAAGTAGACTTAATACTCACTTTTTATACATGAAGCTGAGGTTGGCAAAAGAATTAGCAGCCAAATAAGCAGGTATAACTCATATTCTCTCTTTCTCTAGCAGTCAGGGAAAGACAAAGTTAGAAGCAACCCTAGAGTCCATCTGGTCTTACTTCTTGTTTTTCAGCTTATAGGCAATAGAAGAGTGACAATCCAGTCCACCACCTGTTTATGTAAATGAAGTTTTATGGAAACACAGCCACACTTGTTCATTTACATATTATCTATACTTTTACATTACAAAAGCAGAGTTTAATAGTCACAATTAATATCATATAGCCCACAAAACCTAAAATATGTATTATCTGTCCCCGTACACAAAATATTTGCCAGTTCCTGCTACAGATCAATTTGAGAAGAACTGACATCTTAATGATTTTGAGCTTTCTAAACCATGCATATGGCATAGTTTTCCACTTATTAGGTCTTCCATGCCTGAAATGTTTTGTATTTTTTGTGTACAAGTCTTACATATTTTGTTAGAAATAAGTTTAAGTATGTTATGCTTTTTGATGCTACTTTAAATGGTATTTTTAATTTTATTTTCAATTGTTTGCAGTTGGATACACAAATACGATTGATTTTGTATATCAACCTTGAGTGCTGAAATCTTGCTACACTTTCATATTAATTCTAGCAGCTCTTGTATCAATTTCTCAGGATTGTTACATAGATAAAAATGCCATTTGTGAGTATTATTGTATTCTTCCTTTCGATCTCTATGCCTGTTTTTCTTTTTCTTGCCTTACGGCACTGGTGTGAACTCTAGTACAACATTAATGAAAGTGGCAAGAGTAAATATTTTTGCTTTTTTCATGATCTGAAGGGGATTTAATAGCCACCATTAAGTATGAAGTCAGTTCTTGCTTTTTCCTTTGATTTCGAAGTCTACCCTTTTATTTCTTTGTATCTTTTGACAATGATTTTTTTGACAGAATGAATGAGTAACTGGAGAGCCTAAAAAATCTGAATGTTTATTATTGAGTCCTGTCATATGTTCAAATTGCCTGGAGTTGACTGATTTGGCAGGGCAAAAAGGAGATGAGAGTGGTGAGAGAAAGTAGTATAAAAGTCCCCCTTTCCGCACTGCTAATCGTTTGAGAGAAAGTCTTGAGTAAGAGTGTGAAATGGCACAACTGCCTTGGAAAACTGCTTGGTGGTTTCTTATGACATAAAACGTACACTTTCCCTCTGACCCAGCAATTCCACTACTGGCTATCTAAACAAAAGAAATATATGCCAACAAAAGTTTTGTGCGTGAACTTTCATACCAGTTTTATTTGTAATGGCCAAAAATTAGAAACAACTCAAATGTCCATCAGCAAGATTAGATGTTTTAAAGTGCGGTATATTCATGCAGTGGCATACTATTCAGTAGTTAAAAGGAATAAACTCTTGATACACACAACAATGTAGATGAACCTCAAGAAGATTACACTAAGTGAAGGACACCAGACTCAAAATAGTACATACTGTGGGATTCCATTTATATGAAATTCTAGATCAGGTAAAACTAATCTCTAGAGATAAAAATCAGACCAATGGTTACCTGGGGTGGGTGGAGGGTCAATAATTGACTAGAATGGAGCAGAAAGGGATATTCTAGGGAGATGAAAATGTTCTAAATCTTGACTATGGTGGTGGATCCATGGGAGTATATATTTGTCAAAACTCAAACTGTGTACTTAAGATAGGTACATTTCACTGAAAGTAAATTAATCCTCAAAAATAATAAACTTGGAAAAAGGCAAACCTGCAGAGGAAATGCAAAGCATTAGTAAATAAGTCTTCATGTATTTGATGTAATTTATCATTTGTCTGATGTAATCTCAGATACTTTGCCTCTGGTATGGAGAAGACCTGCTGAAGACTAAGCAAATCAACAGCACCATGGAACAGCTTTATAAGCAGCAGTCGGGCCCCACAATCTCTACCGATAGACATCTCCCTGCTAATAAACACATAAACTAAGCAAAAACCACTTGTGTGCTAAGCAAAGAAGCTTCAAAACTGGTTCCATTCACCTTTTCGCAACTGAATTGCAGGTTCCTGAGCCCTCCTAATCAGAAATTTAGGGGCCACAACTGTGAACCTCAAATCACTTAGGCAGCCAGCTACTCAGACTTAAGGCATCCTTTTCCATCCACTTGCAAACCTTTGTCCACTCTCTTAGCTTCCTGGGTTCACACACATGCCCCATGTACTGCTGTAAATCACAGGACTAATTGACTAAATAAGTAATTACAGTCCAGGTGTCACATTTACAACAGTATCAGAGATGTAGCAAAAGCCAAGGCAACATCAGATATCACCACACTTACCACTTCTGTCTTCCCTTTAGTTCGCCTTTAGTCCCACTAGATATTGAGAGGGGTCTGGAGGAACAGGATCTTAGATCTGTTTTCTCAACTTTTCTAGAATTTCTGAATGACCTCCAAGAGCCTCCCCAGGAGATACAATTTTTCTCTAGAGAGGCCTAAATCCTCTCCGAGTTCACCACACCCTAGAATTTCAAAGGACTCCAGAACCCTAACATTTTTTACTTAAATCTAGGGGCTCAGGCCAGAAAAATGGGTTTCATCAAGCTCGTCAATCTGTCAGAACCAAGTGAGGCCTTTGTCCTTGCTGCACTTGCTTCCCAGGCAGCCATGGTACCCAGCAGACGCTCTATAAATGTTTTCATAAAATGTGCACTAAGGGAGGGAGATGGTGACTCTTTTTCAGAGTACTGAGAAGTTCAAAGTGTGCAATAACAAATTTGCTCATCTATACAAATTAAAATTTGTTGACTCATAAGGATTTTCTTTTGATTTTTTACAATTAGATTTTTTGTCCCATAAGAGAACCTTTTGCTACACAGAGGCACACAGGCAACTGAGATGAAATATCTGCTTTTGTTTCTAATCCAGGAAAAGTAGTGTAACAGAGGAGAAAAAGCAGAGACTTCAGGGCCAACTCACCCTAGCTTCTGACCTAGAACATGTTACTTAAAACCACTCGGTATCTGAAGATAATAACTGCTTATGTTGCAAGGTTGGGTGAGCCTGAGACTGTGCCTGGTATAATTCTTGGCAGGATCTCAGTGATTGGATATGTTTCTAGGAAAAATAGAGCTTCCCCTTTCTCTAGGCATATGGGAAAATTGGCCCTGAGCCCCACCACCCCTAGTCCATCAGCCCCTACCCCATTCTAAATGTATCCCAGGGTCAGGGGTTCAGAAATGAAGTAGAATATGAGGGCCATCTTAAGCCAGAACGTCTTAAGTCATGTCCTAATCGAGTGTTCACTCAGGCCTTTACGGAACCACAGAAGAATGATGCTTCAAGTGTCTGAAGGGAGCAAACAAAAGAGGAGACAAGCAGCCTGAGCTCCAAAATTCAAACCTAGACCCAGCAACCATTCCAAAGCGGCCTCAAACTAGGGCACCATCAAGCATTATGTAACCAGAAGGCTCCTTTATTTATTCCACTGGCAAACATTTCCTGCTTGGTTTTGTATAAACACGGGTGCAGAATTTCCTAGCAGTCGTATCTTCTGTGGGACCAGCTATCATTACCCTGTTTGGTTCTGAAGGCTGATCTCATTGTTTCAGCAGCTTGCTTCCCTCCTCACACCAGACACTTTTCGCTGATGAACTGCCTCCATTTAGGGATGGAGTTTGGGTTAAACACTTTTGGATTTACAACACAACAAGGTTTAACTGTCCAAAGTAGCATCTGCAACATGAAAAAATCCCTTCTGCCAAAAAACTGGGAGTCTGCATGTAGTCATCAGTTTTTCTGAGAGGTGAAAAAGATGCAAAGATATTTAAAGATTTAATTCAGGTGGAGTTCTACCTTGGTAAGACCATATGGACATAACAGAACTCAGTATGTTCCAGAAGAATTCTAAGAATTTTACAGATATTAAATCATTCCATGTATACACACAATTCTATAAGACAGATACTATTTCATTCCCATTTTACAGATGAAGACACTGAAGCATGGAAAATCAAGGTGACACAGTTAGTAAATGGCAGAACCCATATTCAAATCCAGTTTGGGAAGTTCTAGACTCTGTGGTCTTATCCACCATACCACATTACCTAAACACAGTTCCTAGGAACAAATGAGGCCGAACACATTTGAGTTGTGTCTTTCAGCCTCTGCCTCAGGCAACATGCTTCTTTCACATAATAAACATTTATTGACAACCACCAATCTAAGAAATTCAGAGCTAAATAGGATATAGGTCCTGTTCTCAAGACCTGCACTGCCCAATTGCCATTGTCAACATTAATAAAAATTAAATTTATTTCCTTAGTGGCACTAGCCCACATTTCAAGTGCTGAATAGCCACATGTGGCTAGTGGCTGATGTCTTGGACAGTGTAGGTACAGAGCATTTCAGCATCACAGGAAGCCCTCTTAGAGACACAATCCAGCCATTTGCTACTCAGAGAGGGTTTCCTGGACCGGCAGCATCAATATCATTTAGGAGCTTTCTAGAAATGCACAGCCTTAGGTCCTGCCTCAGACTTAATTGGAACCTTCATTTTAACAAGATCCTAGGAGATCCAGGCATACTTTAAAGTGCATGAAGCACTTTGGTCTAGAAGTTTTTTTTTGCCCTTAACTTCTATTTTACCAATAATCTCAAATCCTTTTATTAGACACATACACAATTATTCCTATTCCCTGCTAGAGTCCTCATTAAAGTATATTGTCTTATAATAAAAGACTTAAAGAACTAAAGCTGTCCAAGTTAAAGGAATAAAAAGATAATGGAGTGACAGACAGCAGGGTTCTATCCAATATTCCTTCAAACTGCACTATGAAGAGGGGCACCTCTTCCTCCTATAAAAGTCTGGGCAGAAAAGCTTAGATGAGAGGGAACAGTGGAGAGACCTGAGCCTGATGGTCAGCATAATGGGGATGCCAGTCTGGGATCCCTTCTGAGTAACTGGATGACATTAGACAAGTTGCTAAAACCCTCTGGACCTTAGGTTCTCCATCTGTAAAATAAAGCAAGTTGTGGGGCCCCTTCTACCTCTAAAACTCTGTGTTCTCATTGAGCTGGTGGGTAAAGGAAGAAAGAATTGGTCCTTTGGGGTGGGATGTCAGCCCTGGATAATGAGGGGAAGAGAATTATAACATTTCATTCAAGTATAAAAAACTCTCACTATAAAGATCCTTCCTAAGCAGGCATCAACATGGAATACAGCATCATGCACCCTGTATCCAGTGGGGTCAACTGAGGCATCTTGTAAAATGTCTCCCAGTGCTAGACTGATTACATTAATGGCCTCAGTTCCCCACCCCTTTCTATGTCCATTATCTTTGCCATATGACTGTAACTCCCATCAAGTGGTGTAGTCTTTTTCCCATGCTCTTTTCATTCTACCACATGTCTTTGCAGAGCCCTTCTCCTCTAACCCTGGAGATGGTCACATGACTTGTTTTAGCCAATAAAAAATGATGGCATACAAGTCCAAGCCCAGGCCTTAAGATGCCTGAATACCTCCACTTGCTCTCTCATGCTTCTACCACCACCATGATAACATACCTGGGCTAGCCTGCTGAAGGATGAGAGACACATGGAGCAGAGCTGAGTGAATGCAACTCACCCAAGAAAAGGCATCATAGATTAGTCAATAGCCAGCTGATACCCAGCCATGTAAGTGTGCCCAGTGAAAATCAATGCAGGTGGCTGGCTTAGCCAAAGCTAACCCCAGATGCATAAGCCATACATGTTTAATTTTGTATGTTACTGAGGTGTTGCATTATTGATACACTACATCATTGTGGTACTAGATAACAGACATACTTCATTATAGGGCAGCATCACTGTATATTTCTAAATACAGATAAGATTTGTGATTAAAATGATCATCATAGAATCGAAGTCCTTTTCATACATTTATAATTTAAGTCTCACGACTACTCTATGAGGTAGCCTCTTAAAAATGAAAAAATTGACACTCATAGAGATTAAGTCCCTTGCCCATAATTTCATGGCTTCTAAGTGTTTCAGCCAGTATTTGAACCACGTTGTCCAATTCCAACTTTTTTTTTTTTGAGATGGAGTCTCACTCTGATGCCCAGGCTGGAATGCAGTGACGCGATCTTGGCTCTCTGCAGCCTCCACCTCCCAGGTTCAAGCGATTCTTGTGCCTCGGTCTCCTGAGTAGCTGAGATAACAGGTGCCTACCACCTGGCTAATTTTTGCATTTTTTTTTTTTTAGTAGAGACAGAGTTTTGCCATGTTGGCCAGGCTGATCTCGAACTCCTGACCTCAGGTGATTCACCCACCTCAGCCTCCCAAAGTGCTAGGGTTACAGAGGTGAGCCACCATGCCCGGCAAGTTCAATCCAACTCTTATCTATCCTTTAAAATGCCAGTGCTATCTAAATACCATATGATGACAGGGAAAACTACTGGCCTAAGACCCCAGGCTCCACCTCAAGTCTTGCCACTAAAGAGTTGAGTGAATAAGAACATATCATGGCTCTATGTTTTAGTTTCCTCAACTTTAAGAGAAAGAAAATGAACAAGCTGGTTGTAATTTTTCTTTTATTTCAACATTCCATTATTCTATAAGATATGAGCCTAGTTTTTCAAATATCTAGACTCCTTCTTTGAATGACAGAAACATATCTTAGAGGCTTTATGGGCAGAAATCCAAGTCTAATGGACACTGGGGCTCTACTGGGGTCTCCTCCATACCCTGCTTGAGGTTGGATGAGATGAGGTTGAAAACTCAAGAGTAAACCCAGGAGCCAGATTGTTCTCCAGGGCTCAAAGCCAAAGGAACCAGATGGATCTTACTACCATCATGGGCCTCGGCATTGAAAACAGCTCTCTTTGGGATTGTGGCATGCATGGGAGGAAAATAATGTCATTTAGGGGCAGTTGCGGGGACAGGAAGAAGGCCAAGATTGAAAACATGTACATACACAGATATCAAGGATAAATAGCAATAATAACAACAGCTAACGTTTATTAAATGTGTACAATGAGCTAGATCGTTGTGGTCAACATGGGAAGCACTTCCCAGATTCCTTTTCAGGAAGGGCTTGCTGCCCAGCTGTAGGTATACAATCTGCACAGAGCCTCCAGCTGCTAGCTCCTTCAGGGTCTGCTTTTTGCAGAGTCCTCATGCCCAAGACATGTCCCTTCTTGGGCAGCCCACATCAAATGACTGATCTATACAGAAATTTAAATAATTAGTCATCTTAATTCAACTTGGGACAGCTCTGGAGGGCTATTCTGGCTTCAGAGTCTATCACTGGTTGGTTGAGGCTTAATCAGACTTATAATACAGTTTGACTTCTTCTTTTTCCCAATTTTACTTCCTATCCCTTCTTTTCATGGGTACTAATGCTTAATAAACATTTTGTTTCCCAAACTTTGTCTCAGCTTCTACACCAAGATAAACTCACTCTATGAGTTAATGGTTATAGTAAATACTGTGATATAATCTCTTCACCTGATGGAAATTCCATTTTGTTTAAAAATAAATAAATAAAA
>PVKP010017642.1:0-45684 GCA_004027715.1 Plecturocebus donacophilus | reverse complement strand
TATAATCCCATCTCCTGGGCTCAAGCAATCTTTCCATTTCAGCTTCCTGAGTAGCTGAGACCACAGGCGCATGCCACCAGGTCTGGCTAATTTTTGTATTTTTGGCAGAGACAGGATTTCACTCTTGGGCTAAAGCAATCTGCCTGCCTTGGCCTCCCAAGGTGCTGAGATTACAGGTGTAAGCCTCTATACCCAGCCTTTTTAAGTTTCTTCACCTTTCTACACATAAAATTGTCTTAACAGGAAAAGAAAAAGGAAAGTCTATGATATCTATAATATTTACCTATATTTTTTCTTTTTCCATTGTTCTTCCTTTCTGATGTTCTACAGTACCTTGTTTTATCATTTCCTTTCTGTTTAGGGAAGGTCTCTGATATAATTTGTCCTCTCCAAATCTCATGTTGAAATGTCATCCCCAGTGTTGGAGATGGGGCCTATTGGGAGATGTTTGGATCATGGGATTGGATCTCTCATGAATGGCTTGACACCCTCCCTGTCTTAATGAGTGAGTTCCTACTCTATTAGTTCATGCGAGATCTGATTGTTAAAATAGCTTGGCATTTCCCCCCTTTGTCTTGCTTCCTCTCTTGCCATGTGATGCACTTGCTTCACCTTCATTTTCCACCATGAGTAAAGCTTCCTGGGGTTCTCATTGGAAGCAGATGCTGGCACCATGCTTCTTGTACAGCCTGTATAACCATAAACCAAATAAACCTATTTTCTCTATTAACTTCCCAGTCTCAGGTATTTCTTCATAGCAATGCAAAACAGACTAACACATTCTCTTGATTGTTGATTTTCTCCCACTACTTTCAAGACATCTTCTTGGTCTTTAATTTTCAGTAGTTTACTTATGTGTCTTGGTGTGGATTTCTTTGGATTTCTCTTGTTTGAAATTCTCCCAGATTCTTGAATCTGGAGGTTTATGTTTTTGGATAAATTAAAAAGAAAATCAGAATTATTTATTTGGGGATATTTTTACCCCACTATGTTTCCCCTTTTCTTCTGTCAGTCTAATAATGCAAATGTTCTATGTTTTGATATTGTCCACAGGACCCTGAGGACATATTAAATTTTTAAGTATATTTCTCTCTATTCAGAGTGAGTAATCTCTATTCTATTTTTAAGTTTACTGATTCTTCCCTGTGTTCTCATCATTTTGCTACTAAGCACATCCATTAAGTTTTTATTTCAGTTATTGTATTCATCAGTTCCAAAATATATTTTTCATTTATTACAACTATGTTCATAATTTCTCACTGAGGTAATTTTATAATAGCTACTTAAAATTCTTTTCAGATAATTTTAACGTCTGTGTCCTCCTGGGTTTGCCATCTGTTAATTCTCTTTTCTTACTCAAGTTGAAATTTTTCTGGTTTTTGGTATGAGTGATTTTTTTGTGGTATCCTGAACATTTTTGGTATTATGTTATACGGCCCTGGATCTTATTTAGGTCTACTTTAGCAAGCCTCATCTCATATCTCTCCAGAAGGGAAATGAGTGTCCTGCCTCGTATTGCCAGGTAGGTCCTAGTTCCTCACTTGACCTAAGTAGCAGGGATGTGGGTAGGGAGGGATGAGGAAAGGGCAACTACTCCTTAGGTAGGAGTGGAAATTTAGGTTCCTCCCCATGTTTTCATTTATACTAACTACCCTAGTTGGTATGGGAGAGGTGCCTTCTTACTGCTCTCCACGTGGCTTCTACTGACATCACATAAATGGGGCATCCTTTTTACCACTGGATGGTGTGAAGGTCCTGACTCTTCATTAGGCCTCCTGATATAGGTATGGTGAAGAAAGTGCAGCTCGTTACCATTTGTTGGGGGTGGAAGTTCAGAATTCCCATCTAGTTTCTACTGACTCCATGGGGAGAGGGCTCCTTGCAGCCAGGCACGACCTGTGGAAAATCACTGGACTTTGAGAGACAAGAGAGACCAATAGAATGCTTATTTCATTAAATAAATTCTTCTCTTCAGAAAGTCCCAAGTTTATTTTTCACCTTGAAAATCCTGGCTTCTCACTTGTTCTCTGACACCAGTGGTAGAGAGGGCACGTGGTGAGTGGGTCAGGTTCCATGTTACAGCCAGGTGAAGAAGGTGAAAGTCTAGGCTTCCCACTCAGTCTTTGCCGATGAGGTTGGAGGTGTGGCCATTTCTACCCCACGGTGTTTCTCTAGGGCAGAGAGGTCATTGTCTAAACTTTTTTGTCTTGCCAGGTTGTCCTTTCCTGCTCCTTTGTCTGGAGAGAACTGGCATTTCTTGGAATTTCATTTTGTGTGTTTGTTTTGATTGGTGTTTTGGATTGTTGGCTTCTCCAGCACCCAATCTGGGATAGATTAGGCAAGAAAAAAACCGAGGGAACGCTCTGTCATGTTGTTACCTGGGTCCTATCTGAATCTTTCTCGCTACATTTCAGGCTTCTTACGCTTTTGTGATATATAATGTTCAGGACTTTTAGCAGGAGGCACAGGGAAAACATTCCAGCAGGAGAGAGAATTGTTTTACAAGAAAAACCTCTCTATTCCATGCTCATCTGAAAGTGGAACTGTTCCCTTTCAATTTATATAGCTTTATTTTTTTTCTGCTAATACTTTTGATATTGTGTAAAACTACGGTGATGATGGGGGGACATCCCTATTTTTCTCTCGGCTTCTGAGGGACAGCCTCTCATTTTTATCCATTGAATCTCTATTAAAGATGTAGCACATTTTTCTTTTGGTGATTTTCTTTTTCTTTCTTTTTTTTTTTTTTGAGATGGAGTTTAGCTCTTATTACCTAGGCTGGAGTGCAATGGCTCATTCTCAGCTCACCACAACCTCTGCCTCCTGGATTCAAGCGAGTCTCCTGCCTCAGCCTCCCAAGTAGCTGGGATTACAGGCAGGTGCCACCACGTCTGGCTAATTTTTTGTATTTTTAGTAGAGGTGGGGTTTCACCATGTTGGCCAGGATGGTCTCGATCTCTTGACCTTGTGATCCACCCTCCTCAGCCTCCCAAAGTGCTGGGATTAAAGTAAAGAATGATTGCTGAGTTCAGGAACGGTGGCTCATGCCTGTAATCCCAGCACTATGGGAGGCCAAGGTGGGTGGATCACCTGAGGTCAGGAGTTTGAGACCAGGCTGGCCAACATAGTGAAAACTAAAAATACAAAAATACCAGCCTGGCCACCCCATCTCTACTAAAAATACAAAAATTAGCCAGGTGTGGTGGTGGGTACCTGTAATCCCAGCTACTTGGGAGGCTGAGGCAGGGAGAATTGCTTGAACCCAGGAGGCAGAGATTGCAGTGAGCCAAGATTATGCCACTGCACTTCAGCCTGGGTAACAGAATGAGACTCTGTCAAAAAATAAAAAAATAAAAAAATCATTGCTGAATTTCTGTCAAATTTTTTTTGGTATTTATGGAGAAAATTATGAGGATACATTTATCCCCATTTTATAGAGAACACAGCTGACACCCCAAGAAGTTGAGTAACATGCCCAACATAACATGGCTCAGATGTATTAGAGCCAGGATTCTACCTCAGGCCTTCCTGGCTTCAGAGTCCACAGATTTTACAAATTAATATGCTTGAGACACACAGACAGGACAGTGGCCAGGTGACTTTGTTGACACAGCTCAGCAGTTTATAGGTGTACAGGAGGTGATGCTGTGTGACATTATAGGCTATGTGGTTTTCTGTCTTGCATCTGCTGAAGTTCAACAAATGGGTTTTGTCATGCTGTTGCTTTACAGCTTGCTTTTAATTTATCTGCTCAGGAAGTCTCAACTTTCACATAGTATTTGGTTTCCAGTAGAAACCTATTGTGATATTATTTTCCAGCTCATCTCATCAGGGCCTGTCCAAAGTCCAGTGGTTTTCTCAACAGGTCATCTAATGTAAGTGAGTCAGAAGCCATGGCTGCTGAATCATAAATTTAGAATCCACATGGCTTCTGATTCTTTACTGTGGCCACCAGGTCATCCTCCTTGCTGAGCATGACAAAGCACTAACTAGAGAATGGGAAACATATTTCAGGGAAGCTAACACGCAGATGAAAAATAGACTTGGGACTTTCTGAAGAGGTCTTATTTAATGGAATAAGCATTCTATTGGTCTCTCAGGCAATAAGATAACCTTTTAGGTAGAGCTTCTCTCAATGGGGTGCCAGGGCATGCCGAGTTGCTACAAATGGATTACAGGTGTGTCTGAGATCCTGATCCTATTAATTTTGGGGCAAGCAGGCAGGTTCTGGGGCTCTTTAGAGTTGTGGCCTAGTTACCTCCAGCTGTAAACAGCTTCTTCTATTTACCTTGGAAAGCCATGCAAGAGGTATCATTTTCCATGTGTACCAAGAAGAAAAAGGGCTGAGAGCACTGTTTGTTGAGATGTCTTCAGAATCTGGTACCATATTGTGGAGTTGATGAGCTCCAGTTTTCTGATGCTGTGCTAAGCTCCACTGAAATTAGAACTGTAGTGTTTTTTGGGGTAGGGGCTCTTCTGACTGAAAAAAATAGTCTAACAGAGAGTGTCACAGGTCTCTGTGAAGGTGTGAAGGGTGTAGATGATATTAACATGTTTTGTTCATCAAATCATGGAATTCTGGAATGAAGGTGGGCATTATCTGAAGCTGAGAAAGATAATTTGATAAAACGTTAACAGAACCATAGTTATTTCATCCAATGAGTTTAAAATTTAAGAAATGAAAATACCTTCAAACTGAGAACATAGAAACCTAAAATGCTTCTAAAGGTCTCTATTGTTTTCTCTTTTTCCTTTTTCTTTTTGTTTTTTGAAACAGTCTCACTCTGTTGCCCAGGCTGGAGCACTGTGGCGTAATATCAGCTGACTGCAACCTCTGCCTCCCAGGATCAAGCAATTCTCCTGCCTCAGCCTCCCGAGTAGCTGGGATTACTGCCATGTGCCAGCACCAGGCTAATTTTGTCTTTTAAATAGAGATGAGGTTTTGCTGCGTTGGCCAGTCTGGTCTCGAACTTCTGACCTCAGGTGATCCACCCTCCTCAGCCTCCCAAAGTGCTGGGATTACAGGCGTGAGCCACTGCACTCAGTCTTCATTGTTATCTCTATAGTGTTTCTAAGGGAATTTGGGGAATCGAAGGACATCCTTACCCTCTGAGGTTGCTATCAGGTGGAAAACCAAATTCATTTCAGAGTTCTTGGCTCCACAGTCAAGGACAGAATGTCCAGCCTTCTGGAGCGTCTCTGCTGTTTTCAGTTCTGCTGTGTATTTCTTTCCCTTTTGAGCCCTGCTGTAGCCACTTCCTTCACCAGCCATCCCCACAGCCTTTGGGCCACATGTTGTCATCTACCCAAGCAGTTGAGAGTGGAGGCAGTTTCAGAAGTGAGCATTTAGAGAAGTCAGTGGAAAAATATGTTTGTTGCCTATTGACCATCTCAGGTTTTTGACTATTCTTGGAATATCCTGCTCATATTGGGGTTCCTTGGGGGTAGGTAAAAAGATTTACTGTAATTAGAGCACAGGTGAGGTGAGGAGGGATGAGGGCAGGACAAGAACAGGAGGAAGCAGTGGTCACAGAGGGGCTGGCAGTTTATGTCCCACTGGGGCTGGGGAAGCAGGAGGACACTACCAGAAGGGCAGGCAATCTTCAGTTATCCGTTTTCACCATTGTTGTTGTTGCTGCTGCTGTGGTTATTAATACCATTGTGTCAGCACCACATATTTAGGGCTGATTATGAGTGCAGCTCTGTGCAGAACCTTTCACCTGCATTACCTTACTTAATCCTCTTGACAGGCCTGCAGCTGTAGTCTCATTGTCCAGATGAGGAAACTGAGGTAGAGACAGGTGATCCAGACCTGTAGGTGATCCAGATACACAGAGTGAGAACTTGAACCCTATGGGACTTCAAGCTCCATGCACTTTTACCTCATCATGTTGTCTTCCTAATTAGGCAAAGTTTCAGGGCCGGAGATTGAAGAAATAGTGAGGGATTCTAACAGAAGGGGCAAAGCAAAAGGAAATCTGATGTGTGGGGTAACATGGGCCCTGGAACACTGAAGAAGGGAGCAGAATGAGCTCTCGCCTGGGCCTGTGGATGTGGGAGCCCTCCGTATAGGGGCTAAAGCCAAGAGGAGGAAGAAGCATGTCCAGCAAGGGTATAATGAGTGAGTGAGGAGAGCAGTGGGCCAAAGAGAAGGTTGGAAAACACAAATAGATAAAGGCTGGGCAGAAGAGGAGGAGTGCAGGGATGGGCCTGGGAATGAGCAGCCAGAGACGTGTGAGGAATCAGAGGAAAGAAAATGAGTAGAATAAAAATGGGAAGAGCGTGGAGCATCTTGGCTGCCAAAGAGCTCTCATCTTCCATTCAGGTGGCTGAGCTGGCCTTCAAGGCTGGAGTGGCTTGCAGTGCTAGAGAGCAAAGGCCTTGTGCAAGCATGCTGCCATGGCACTAGGAGCAGAGAGCAGGTCTGGTCCTAAAGCCAACATTCCCAGCTCCCCATGGGAAGGTGAACTCTCTCCAGCTTGTTTCAAGCATAGTCTCTACAGTTTGTTCACACTCAGAATACTTTTGCTAAAGCTCTGCGAAGTACTCGGATGATGTAAATCGTCGCTCTATGCGAAGCACTACACCAAGCCTGGCTACTTGTACTTTGAGCTGCCTGAACATAACTGTGTCTGGGAAGTGCTCCTATTCTTTCCTGTCGTCAGCACCTTTGGATTCAAAGTCCATCAAACTGTTCACCTCAATCCTTGCAATTTATGTATTTTTAAAACCCTGGAGGTTGTGGGTATGGTTAACTGAACACTTGGATGAGTGTCAGATCCTTGCCATTTTTGACACCTTCTGAACATCTTGAAGCTGTTGTACAGACAAATTCTCAATTTATTTTGGACTACATTCTGGGATGGTATTGTTATTAGAGGTGTATTGGGAATTTTTTGTTGAATATTTTTAGATATCTTGCATTCTTTAAAGGCATTCTTATGATCATGAGATTCTACTGAGAAACCTGTTTGTAGGAGACACAGAGTGGAATTTAAGAAAGAAAAGGGAAGGGTTCCTTCGGGGAAGGAGACAGTCACGTTGACTTAGCAATCACACTGCCAGCAAATGTGTGGGATTCTGAAAGCTTACAGGAAGGGAATCTCCTCATAGATGAAGTGAGGCTTAGTGAGTTATCTGTGAACATTACGCAATATTTTCATGGGGGGAATTGGAGGAGAGGGGAGTAGGAAGAAGAGAAGGAGGAGAAAGTGGGAGGCAGAACAAAGAGGCAGACATTTCATTCCAACAGCCAACGATTTGCACACTGGAAACAGTGACCCTGAAGCACACATCAGGGCTGTTGGCTCACAGGAGAGGCATGGCAGGACCCTTTCTTCTCTTTCCCAGTCACCCCCGACGTTATTTGACTCATCCTTCTGGACATATTTCTAGCTGTACCTCTGAATTCTGAATGTTCCCCAAGCTCATTGAAATGCACAAGTGAAAATTATTCATATGTTTGGAGGTTACACAAAGCTGAAAATGCTGTCAGAAGTAAAGGGATACAGTTACACAATCAGACAGATCCATCATGAGAAAAGGATAGCTTTGCTTGTAACAGCCTAATAGCCAAGTGCTGAAGACAGGTAAAGGAAGATGAGGAGCCCCTTCTGGTCGTCTTCAGGGTGGAAACGGGTGTCATGAGCAGATGCTTAAGAGGACACACATCGATCAAGGCAAGTGACACAGAGCTGGATGCCAGCCACCCAGCTGGTTGCATGGAATCTTCAGAGATGACTCAGGGTATGCAAAATCAAAAGCAATGGAGGGAGAACAGACAGAAAAGTGCCAACACACATTAGGACCAGGACAAGGCTGGGTTGCTCAGGGTCAGGGCACAGGGATGGTGAGTCAGAATCTTGAGACCTTTCATCCTGTTTCTGCAAGGATCAAAGCAAGTGATGCTCTGTCTCACTCAAGTCACTTAGCAGACCTCTCTTTACAAAAGAGGACTTGTAAATCTTCCTCCGAAGCATAAGTCAATGAATCTGTCGATGTTCCAGGGAACTTAACTGCTGAAAGGTGCCTGTAAAGAGCAGGACTGGCTTTGCCACAGGGAGGCTCAGTGGTGCCCTCTGCAGTATGGCTGGGGTGCTTAGAGGGTCTCCTATATGAAAGGATCTTTTTCACTGTACCAGAAATTCCACCATTACAGTTAATTCCTTTGGGCAAAATGTTACTGTCTATAGCTACTTCTCTTAAAGTACAGTATCCCAAAGAGGTAAAACCAGAATGTCTGCAGCATACCAATGAGATCTTTTCTCTCCAAGGCATCACGGGACCTCTGGATAGTTGGGGAAGGTAAGGAGGGAGGTTATGGAAGGGAAACACATAGGTAGGAAGAGGGGAGGCTCTTGTATCTTCCAGAAGTCTTCAGAGAATTAAGAGCCTCAAACTCCAAAAGACGTTTAATGAAATGAAACTTTTTGGGCTTAGAACTTCTTTTTTTTTTAGGTTTCTGGTTACATTTCTGGGTTTTGAGTACATAGTGTCTTGGGCTTTCAGAGTTGCTGACAGTATTATGTTCTGTTAGAGCATGGCATCAGCCAGCCCAGGGATGCAGCCCTATACCCACCGCTTCTGTCTGTCTGTGACCATTTTTAACCACTCCAGGCTTCTGGTTTCTCATTTCTAATGTGGGGATAGTGATACCTACCTCCCAGATTTTCTATGACTTTAGAATAAAATAGGCCTAGTATTCTCCCTTGAAAAGTTTGTAAGAATGCTATAAAATGCAAAGTCTTCCACTTTGTGCAGAAATCCTCTCTGCAGCTCCCAAACTCCCTAAGTCTCTTAGTGAACTGGAAGAACAGTGAACTCACTACCACGTGAGGCAGTTCTCTTCATTTCTCAAAAGCTGGAATTGTCAAGAGATTCTTTGTTGAATCAGTATCTGCCTTTCTGCACCTTCCATCCATTAGTCATAGTTTTACTTCTTGGATTTTCTCAGCATATACTTCTTATAATTCCCTTAACCTCTGCCATAACATCCTTAAGATTTTTTGAAGACAGCAAGGAAGTATTCTTGATGTCTTTACTTTTCAAGACTAGGAAGCTCTATTTCCATCAAGCCATACTCATCTATCATGGGTTAAGCCTCCAACCATCTGTTTTGCCTCCTTTGGACTATGTAAAGATTTTAATAAATCAATTTACAAGTTATACCATTCATAAGTTTGGTGTTTGCAATTGTATATAATTTATAAAATGTTTACATATTAATTTTATGCAATTAAGAGCCTACTGTGTTGACACTGCACTGGGAGACCATACAACTGTGTCAAGCACCTTCCGAAGTGGCTTTTCCTATTTCAGCCTCCACAGCTGCAGGTCCTCCAGCAATAAGTGGGCATCTCACCAGTCAGTGCTTCTCTTTCTAGGGTTAAGAATCAATTTTTAAAATTTCTGATCTAAAGCAAGCCAACACTTTTGTAAAACACAAGAAAGATTAATCACCAGAAGAACTAAATTAATAAGCACATAAAATATAAGCACAAAATACATTTTTTAATCATTAGATTTATGGGCATAAAATTATGTTTCAATGAATATCATCAAAACAAACAGCACAGGAAAACAACAAAGTACACAAATTGAACACATATATCACAGGCATGCATGTAGGTGATTAATATAAAGAATTGTTATTCAAAAAATTTTATTATTCTGCAATAGTATGGTAAGTTATGAGTGAAATAAGGAGTTATTTATTAAATATCTGCACATGTTGTCCAAATGAATACTAGGATAAATATTTTAGTGCAACTATTGAGTTAGTGCCTTGCTTGCTAATTAATCTGATTAGGTTGGGTTGATAAACTGTGTCTTGTACTTCTCACTCATTGGTTCTAATTCTTTCAGGCCACAGCATTCATACCACAACTAATACATCTACTTCCCCCTGTATGTGACAACCTGCTAGGCATTTAATAGCAGGTGTCAAGTATCCTTTAAGTTTTCTCTTCCCAGGTAAACCATGCTTTCCCTTCACTCACTTCTCATATGACATGGGTTCTAGGATCTTCACCTTGTCACTCTCTGGCTCTCTTGTTGTTCAGAGTTCCTAACACATATTGAGTGTTTATTTACATTCAGTATTCTAATAGACATAGTGTTTTTGTTTTCAGTTGAATGAGAAGACTTCGACAGATGGCATAAATTGATTTAAGTTCTACAGAAAAAAACACCCCTCCCATATTTCTCTGTATGTTTCTCTCTCTCTCTCTTCCCTCTCTCCCTCTGTCTCTGTCTCTCTGATTTTTAATGTTTAAAATTTTTCTGCTTAGTTAATACCATTCAGAACATAAGCAGAAATAAAGATTTCATAATGAAGATGGTAAAAGCAATGGTAACAAAAGCAACAATTGACAAATAGGATATCATTAAATTAAAGAGCTTCTGCACAGCAAAAGAAACCATCATCAGAGTAAATAGACAGCCTACAGAATGGGATAAAATTTTTGTAATCATCTACCTAGCTGACAAAGGTGTAATATCCAAGATCTACAAGGAACTTAAACAAATTTACAAGAAAAAAAAAAAAACTCCATTAAAAAGTGGGCAAAGGACACGAACAGACACTACTCAAAAGAAGACATATATGTGGCCAAGAAACATATGAAAAAAAGCTCAGCATCACTGATCATTAGAGAAATGCAAATGAAAACCACTATGAGATACCATCTCAGACCAGTCAGAATGGCTATGATTAAACAGTCAAAAATCAACAGATGCTGGCAAGGTGGTGGAGAAAAAGGAATGCTTTTGCACTGTTGTGCACTGTTGGAGGGAGTGTTAATTAGTTCAACCATTGTGGAAGACAGTGTAGTGATTCTTCAGAGGCATAGAGGCAGAACAACCATTTGACCCAGGAATCCCATCATGGGGTATATACCTAAAAGAATATAAGTCATTCTACCATAAAGACATGCACATGTGTGTTCACTGCAGCACTATACACAATAGCAAAGACATGGAATTGAACCTAAATGCCCATCAGTGATAGACTTAATAAAGAAAATGTGGTACATACACACCATGAAATACTGTGCAGCCATAAAAAAGAATGAGATTATATCCTTTGCAAGGGCATCAATAGAAGTGGAAGCCATTATCCTCAGCAAACTAACACAGGAACAGAAAATCAAATACAGCATATTTTCCCTCGTAAGTGGGAGCTGAATGATGAGACTGCATGGACACATGGCGGGAACAACACACACTGGGACCTGTCGAAGGGTGGGGGGTGGAAAGAGGGAGAGCATCAGGAAGAATAGCTAATGGACGCTGGGCTTAATACCTAGGTGATGGGATGATCTGTGCAGCAAACCACCATGGCGCATGTTTAACTGTGTAACAAATCTGCACATTCTGCACATGGATCCCTGAGCTTAAAGTAAAAATTGGAAATTAAAAAAAAGTTTTTTGCTTTTTTAAAGGGGCAAGACTACAACGGTTATGGAAAACAGTATGAAGATTTCTAAAAAACTTAGCAATAGAACTACCTTATGATTAGGCAATCTTACTTTCTGGGTGTATATCCAAAGGAAATGAGATCAGTATCTCAAAGAGATATCTGTACTCCTATGTTTAATTGCAGCATTATTAACAAGTCCCAAAATATGGAAGTGACATAAGTGTTTGTCAAAAGATGAATGGATAAAGAAAATGTGGTATATATGCAATGGTATATTATTTAGCCATAAAAAGAAGAAAATCCTGCCTTTAGTAACAATATGGATGAACCTGGAGGACATTATGTTAAGTGAAATAAGCCAAACACAGGAAGACAAATACTGCATGATCTCACTTATATGAGGAATCTAAAGAAGCCAAATTCTTAGAAGCAGGTGGTAGAATGGTGGTTACCAGGGGCAGCTGAGATATCGGTCAAAAGGTACAAACTTTCAGTTATAAGCTAAATGAGTTCTGGGGATCTAATATATATCATGCTGTCTATAGTTAATAATACTCTATTTTTTTACTTGAAATTTGCAAAAAGAACAAATCTATTTTATAAACTTTTATTTTAAGTTTAGGGATACATATGCAGGTTTGTTATACAGGTAAATTGCATGTCACATGGGTTTGGTGTACAGATTATTTCATTCCACAGGTAATAAACATAGAACCTGATAGATAGTTTCTCTATGCTCTCACGCCTCCCACCTTCCACCCTCAAGTAGGCCCGGGTGTCTCTTGTTCCTTTCTTGTGTTCGTGTGTTCTCCATGTTTAGTTCCCACTTATAAATGAGAATGCATGGTATTTGGTTCTCTGTCCCGTGTTAGTTCACTTAAGATAATGGCCTCTAGCTCCATCCATGTTCCTGCAAAGGGCATGATCTCATTCCTTTTTACGGCTGCATAGTATCATATGGTATATATTTACTGCCTTTTCTTTATCCAGTCTATCATCGACGGGCATTTAGGTTGATTCCATGTCTTTGCTATTGTGATTAGTGCTGCAGTGAACATATGCATGCGTCTTTACGGAAGAATAATTTTTTTGAGGGGGGAGACAGACTCTTAATCTGCTGCCCAGGCTGGAGTGCAGTGGTGCCATCTTGGCTCACTGCAACCTCCATCTCCTGGGTTCAAGTGATCCTCAGCCTTCCAAGTAGCTGGGACTACAGGCATGTGCCACCATGCCTGGCTAATTTTTTTGTATTTTTAGCAGAGATGGGATTTTACCATTTTGGCCAGACTAGTCTCAAACTCCTGACCTCAGGTGATCCACCCACCTTGGCCTCCCAAGTGCTGGGATTACAGGCATGAGCCACTGTGCCTGTCCCTATGGTAAAATAATATATATTCCTTCTGGTGTATACCCAGTAATGAGAGTGCTAAGTTGAATGACAATTCTGTTTTAAGTTCTTTGAGAAATCACCACACTGCTTTCCACAATGACTAAACTAATTTACATTCCCATCAGCAGTGTATAAATGTTCCCTTTTCTCTGAAACCTCACCAGCATCTGTTATTTTTTGACTTTTCAATAATAGCCATTCTGACTGGTATGAGATGATATCTCATTGTGGCTCTGATTTGCATTCAAAAGAGCAGATCTTAAGTGTTCTTACCACACAGGCATACAAAATGATAACTCTGTGAGGTGATAGATACGTTAATTAGCTTGATTATTACAATTATTTCACAATATATGTGTATGTCACACCATCATGTTGTACATCTTAAATACATACAATTTTTGTCACTTATACCTCAATTAATCTGGAAAAAAGTAAAAGGGCAATTGGTCATACCTGCTTAAACTGTGGACAGAAATGCAGTGCAGGCAGTGAGAAAATTGTCTTACCTTTTGTGGGGCTTTTTCCTCGACTCCATTCACAGGGGCCTTTTGACAGTTATTTCATATTTCACACACATTTCTACCTTCAGGCCAGAAGATATGCTCTTATCTCTCCATTCATTCATTTATAGATATATATTGATATGTATTCAATAGTCTTCTAGTTCCTGATTGTATAATTGTAAACAAAACCGATGGTACTCCTGCTTTCATAGAGTTTTCATTTAAGTGGATAAGATAGACAAACGGATCAAAGGATGAGAGGTTTCCAGGCGAGTGTGTGTGTGTGTGTGTGTGTGTGTGTGTGTGTGTGTGTAGGTATAGAAGAAAATCTTTCCCAGTATGTGCAATGGAATGGGAGTAGGGTCCAAAGCATAGATTGGATTAGGAGAGTAGTCCTTCTGATGTCTGCTGCATTACTGATTTCTAGCTCATGAGCCAACAGTGGGATGTGAGTTTCATAGAGGCAGAGCCTATGCCCACCTCATTCATCACCTTCTCAAGGTCTCTCACCAAGGAAAATACTGGTCACTGGGAGAATAAATGAGGGCTGACAGGTCCCCAAGGGAGCATCGCCCACCCACATTCATTATGAGAAAGATGGAGGCTGGAGATGGGTTGAGCAGATGCAAAGGCCTGAAGCTTCTGTGCTTTCCACAGAGCCTGCTGGAAACCTGGGAGGAGACAGCAAGGCTGAGTGAGACCCATGGTAAGGCACTTATGGGAGTTCAATTCTTTTGGCATTTTTACTTTATGTATGACAGTCATCTGTTTGCCAAGGCCATGGACCATGCTGTCTGCTTCTTCAAATCTCTTGATCATCACAGTCCTGGGCATGCTAAGTGTACTCAGGGAATTCTCGCCACATTATTTACCTTGCAAATGTGTACCTACTTCTTTGCTCTCTGATGGGAGGAAAGCACAGTGCATTGTCCCTTAATTTTACTATAGGTCCACACTAGAAGAGTCTGCTTTCTGTTCTGATATAATCATATTCTAAGACCCTATTCTAGTTTTCTCTTATCCATGAAGCTTCTGATTAGAACAGCCCATAGGTTCCTCTCCTCTGTCTAGGCTTTTGTTGTGTTGAAAGCCCTCACACCTAACACCAGAATTCATCTCAGATCGCAGAACATGGGTGAGGTCTGAATGCAGGCTCTCTTGGAGGACAACTGAGCTTCTCTCTTCTCTGTGGGCACAGGCTACAGAGGACTGAGCTAGCTGGCCAGCACCCATTCAGATAGACTCTTTGGGAAGGTATATCCAGGAAGAGTGGCTGGCTTGGGGACCAAGATTGCATTGTACCCCACAGCTGCACAGCTCATTTCAACTGTCTAAATCACATCGCATGAGCCTAATGTTTGTTTTGGAGAAAGTTGCAAAATTAATGGATGAAATAAATGCAGCAGATGCTACCTATTAGAGAAGAATTTTATGTAGCAGGCCACGAAAATTTCGTTTGCAAAATAAGATCTAATTAGCTTGGCTTGTGCTAGAATATAATGAATTAAAGTGACAGAGTAATTAATAATGATAGTTTGGGTTTCTTCGCCAGTTTTGCTTCCATTTGCATTGTTAAAATCGTTTTTGCCAAGGTCTCCTATTTGAAACCAACCCTGAGAGTTTTTCCTCAATATTCAGATGCCCTAATATGGGAGATGATTCTAGCAAAGCAACGTTTTGCTATAGGCTCCATGATCTTTCTTATTTTGATCTGGAAAATCTTGGCTTTGATCCTCTCCTCATTGGTCTGATGAGCGTTTTGAGGAGTCTCTTCTCTTGTTTTGCCATCCATCCATCATTCTGTCCATCTAACAAACATCTATGAGCATTAGAGAATTAAGTAAAAGACAGTGCTGTTGTTAAGGAGCTGATAACTTAGTGAGGGAGACAGAGAACAGTGTCCCAAGAGCTATAATACAGCTGTGTGCTGGGGATTATCAGGAACAGAGTGTGTGTATCTGCCTGGGGGCAGTGAAAATAGTTTCACTACGTTTTTTTTTCAGCTTTATTGAGGTAGAATTGACAAATAAAAATCTTACACTGCATATTCAGAGTGTACAACATAATGCTTGTGTGTGTGTATGTGTGTGTGTGTGTGTGTATGTATGTGTAGTTTCTGTGTGCATCTGTATGGTGAGAATACTTAAGATCTAGTTTCCTAGCAAATTTTAAGTAAAGAATACATTATTAACTATAGTCACCATGTTGCACATTAGGTATCCAGAACTTATTCATCTTGTAAGTAAAAGTTTGAACCCTTTAACCAACATCTCCCCATTTTGCCCACCTTTTAACCCCTCATAACCACTGTTCCACTCTCTATGAGTCGACTTTTTAAGATGTTGCATAGATATAGTGTAGTATTTGTCTTTCAGTGTCTTATTTCACTTAGTATATCTTTTGTTTTATTTATGTGGTCACAAATGACAGGATTTCCTTCTTTTATAAGTTGGAATATTATTCCATTGTGTGTGTGCACCCACACATATACACACACATCCCACATTTCCTTTATCCATTTATCCATCAGTGGATACTTAGCTTATTTCCATAGTTTGGCTATTAAGTTTCACTGACTTTTGAAGGAAAAACAGAAGTTATGGTGAGTAGAAACTACTGATAGATTTAAGAGGAGAATGACATGATTGGATCTTTAGTTTAGAAAGATTACTCTAGAAGCACTGTGGAAGACGGGTTGAAGGAGGACAGGGGAGGGACCCAGGGGATAATATTATATCACATCATCCAGCAAGAGAAGCTTGGGGCCTGAGCCTTAGCTCAGTGACTCACAGAGTCAGTGAATAAAGGATGACAAGATATATTAACACATAGACTTTCGAAGACTGGAGACTGATTGGGGTCTGGGGGTTGGTAATAGAGAGTGAGCAGGGGGAGTCCGTTAATAAAATGAGACTGGGTTTTCTGGCTTTGTACTTGGGTGGATGGTGACACAGGGAACACAGGAGAGAGACAGGATAGGGGATAAGAGAAAGGAGAAATAAGAGAGCTAACATTTATTTAGCACTTACTGTTAAACAGGCATGTGTTTAAGCACTTAATCTCATAATGACTGTGTAAGGTAAGTATAATTATCCCCATTTTACAGATGGAGAAACTAAGGCATTAATGAGTCACTTGTTCAGGGTTATAAAGTTAGTAAGTGGCACAACGGTTTGTCTCCTGGGCTAATCTCACCCTGCCGTAGAGATGATGGGTTCACATTGATCTTTGCAGTATCCACATGCCAGGCAGGCAGTTGCACATGGGTGTTTTCCTCAAAACGATAAACAAGGACACCTTTCAGTAGGGCCATTTGGGGCAATTCAAATGATAAGTTGACAAAGTTCTCCTTAAAAGCTTCAGCCATACATGGTGGCCAGTTGCTTTTTATAACTTGATTTGTGAAGTGCTTCCTGCTGCCTTAGGTGTCTGAGTGTGTGATGCCACTCAACTGGACACATACTTATGAAAGATCGATGTGCTTTGTGCTCTGCAATGTGGTATGTTACAGTAATCAGAACAGATGTCATCTCTTCATGTGAGTTCACAGGGAGCATTTCTATCAGGGACTGGGTTTGGAAAAGAGCTGATATCGGCTGTTCCTCCTTTGGCAACAATACTATTCACTCTTTTGAAGCTTTGGCTGTCATTGTGAGATAAAAGTCTTTGGTTCCTGGAGGTAAAGTAGGAGAGAAAGACAAGGAGGTAATAGTCAGAGGAGCTTTCCAAAGACCTCTAAAAGTTCATCAGCCCTGGCTTCCTGATGATTTTCCATCTCTCCAGCCTATGATCTTGTTGCTTCCGAAGCACTCACTGCTGTTGGTAGTTGTTGAAAACATGCACAGCTTTCTGACTGTTTCTGATCCCCTCTTCTTTGGTTTGATCCCAAATCTTCCATGAAACATTTGGCCTCATTGAACAAGACCTGTAGTGTTGAAACTCAAAGGAAAAGAAAATAGGATAGAAATCATGAAATGCTTCCCAACAGCATGTGTCTCCAGGGGACTGTGTCTCCGGGGCACTGTGTCTCCAGGGGACTGGGGACTCTTAGCCAGGAGGAAGGTCAAACACTGGAGGGAGGACTGGACAGAACAACCCGACTGTCAGGAGGATAAATGAGGTGACCTCTTGGGTGCTTCCCATCTCTTAGTTTTTAAATTTTCTGAACTTTCTGGCCCGTTAGAGTTTGCTCAAGATGAACAGCTGCTTCTGAGTAGGACAGATCGCTCATTCCAACTTTGGTTAGTAGTACCGAAGGTCTGAGTTTTCTCAGCAAGTGGACTCAGGTCTGTCCTCTGGACCCATGTATGATATAAACCCATAAGAGGTTTTCTCATAAGGGAAACCCCTGAGATTTTATCCCACAGAGCTCAGAGCTCCTTCTCATTTCCCTTGAAACTTCCCCTTTTTCACACACACAGAAGGTCTTTTATCTACTCTTCCCTGCCACAAGTTGTGTGGGTGAAATTCCTCACAATTTAAGTCTTGCTTCTCATCCAGGTTGGTGTGGTCTGTAACCGCCTTTGGCTCTTCCTACTCAAGCCATAGTTTCTCCACGATCAAAATTTGGAAATTTCATTACCCCTTGCTTTGGTGTCCTGAGCAAGCCATGTTTTGGGACATGGCATGCCTTGCTAACCTTTCAACCAAAGCATCAGTGTCGTTACACGATACCTCCAGGTTACGGTTTCTAATTTAGCACACTTCCTCTGTAGGGACCATCCAAGAGAAATATTTCTCGCGTGAAATTATTTTTGGAGACTTTCCAAATCAACAAGTCACTTCTGTACCCTCAAGGGGTTGGAGGGCTGTGGATTTGCCAAAGTTAATAATATTAATCTGTCCATCATATTAGAAATTCATTGTGTTTGAGAATAAAGAGAGCTATTCTCTCCGGGTCTGACCCCGAATGGAACTGCTTTCTTCTCTGTGGCATCCAGCCTGTGGAATGTTTGGGGTGCACCTCTGAATCCAAGCTCACCCTTTTCTTAGGGTTTTAAATCGTAGGGTGCCATGTAATCATAGACAGCCAGGAGACTGTTGTGCTACTCAGTGCTTCTAGCCCTAAGACTTTCCTGGCTGGAGTCCTGAGTCCTTCCAGGGTTGCACCGTTACATAAAAGACTAACTATGTAGCCTTTGGGGTATGGTTATTAGGAGACCAGTCCCTGCAAGCAGGGGTGGTTGGGATCTTTGCCTTTTGTTAATTCATGACCCAAGAATTCAAAGTGAAATGATTAGCCCAGGAGAAAAAAGGCAATAAAAGTATTTCTGAGCATTTACAAGCACTTGTTTACGACAAGTATTCCCATATTTAACTCTCCCAACAACTTGATGATGTAGAAATAATTTCTATTCACCTTTTACAGATGAAGAAACTGAGGCAGAGTAAAGTAACTTGTTTAAGATCACAGCATTTACAGATGAGGAAACTGAGGTATGTTTAACTTGTTTAAGTACAGCCTTCAGTCTGTGGCTGAAGACCTGAGATCCCTGACAAATCACTGGTATAAGTCTAAGAGTCCAAAAACTGAAGAACGTGGAGTCTGACATTCGAGGGCAGGAAGCATCCAGCAGGAAGAAAGATGGAAGCTGGAACACTCAGCAAATCAGCTAATATGTGGTGGAGCCAAGATTTGAACCCACCGCTTCTAACTTCCTAAATACAGTGGTGTTCAGGTGTTCATTCAAGCTTGGGCTTTGCTAGCATTTAGTACAGATATTAGCACCTCACACAGTGTCACATGGTAGGAATTCAGAAAATACTTGCTGAATTGAATAAAGGCTAGAAAGACATGCCAAATTTAAGATCCCTTTCATACACATGCATACTAGTTTATTAAATGTGAGGACATCTTGGTTCAAAATCAGGCAGTACATTTGTAAGGAATTATTTTAGAATTGACACTGAACTAGTTAAAGAAGTTTGGAATTATGAAGTCTTCATTATATTAGCTTTCTTTTGGTTGTAAAATAAACATGTTTGCAATGAACTTTAAATATTAAGATAGTGCAGTATGTGCTTTGTTTGGAGTCAGTCATACCCAGCTTGTTCTCAAGGCTACTATTTTCTAGTTGTGTGACCTCTGTCTAGGCCACAGAGTTCTTATCACAGAAAAGTAGCGGGTACATGACTCTTCTCAAACTGTCTACAGATATAAGATTCCAGGAGTCAGTGGAAGATATTTGAAGTCCATAGTGAATTAACTAATTGATAATTTGATGAGTACTGTATTAGTCAGGTTTCTCTAGAGGGACAGAACTAATAGGATAGATGTATATATGAAAAGGAGTTTATTAAGGAGTATTGACTCACATGATCACAAGGTGAAGTCCCACAATACGCTGTCTGCTCGCTGAGGAGCAAGGAAGCCAGCCACCTCAGAAGTAGGGAAGCTGGCAGTTCAGCCTTCAGTCTGTGGCTAAAGGCCCAAGATCCCCTGGCAAATCACTGGTGTAAGTCCAAGAGTCCCAAGACTGAAGAACTTGGAGTCTGATGTTCAAGGGCAGGAAGCATCCAGCACGAAAGAAAGATGGAGGCTGGAAGACACATCAGCAAGTCAGCTCCTTCCATCTTCTACCAGCTTTATTCTAGCCACGCTGGTGACTGATTAGATGATGCCTACCCAGATTCAGGTTGGGTCTGCCTCTCCCAGTCCATTGACTCAAATGTTAATCTCATCTGGCAGCACCCTCACAGACATACCCAGGAACATTACTTTGCATCTTGCAATCCAATCAAGTTGATGCTCAATGTTAACCATCACAGGCACCTATAAGGCATTTTCTAGAGGCACTAAGGATTGGGAGAAAGCTTAGAAGCAATCCCTGACTCAACCTAGTTACAGGGATGGAATAGATGGGTAAATTGAACCAGCCATTGTGTTCTGAGGAAATGCTGTGTGGGTGACTAGGATAGTGGACACCAGCAAGGTTCAGACGGACAGAGCCATGTGGCTCAGCATGGTCAGGCAAGTGGCATATAGGGATGAGAAACACTCTAGTAATGGACAGGAGAGAGAGAGGGCATTCCAGCTGGGGAGCTTGACAGGACCAGAGACAAGCAGGTGGAAGATGTAGGGCTGATTTGGGAGGATGGACAGGAGAGCTCATGTTTGTTTAGCATAAAGTCCATTTCAGTACCTAACGTTCCCAATTAGAGCAATGCTGGCTGGGTAGAAAGTAGGGCATTCTGGATTGTAATCTTGCCTTTGTCCCTAATTAGTTGGCTACTCAAAACCTCTCTGTATGTTTGTTTTTTCCCCTATAACACAAGAGTTGTAGAATAAATCAATGCTTCACATATAAATTCAAAATATGGAATACTCAGGTAATAAAAATATGTGTACAGACTAACTTGGACAGGGTTAGGAGGCATCTATGTGGGGCCTGGAGAGAACATTAATCACATTGTTTTCATATTTTATAATTATAATATATATACATTATTAGAGAAAATATAACAAATTCTAGTATTTTAAAACTTTTTTGGTCATAACTTTTTAAACACAGTGTTTATGCTTGAAATGGTTGCACACAGTCCTCATCAATACTTTTTAATGATGATGCCTTCACATTCTTAAGTCAGTATTTAAGATAAACGATGTTTACACAAATTTTCAAAGAAATAATGCTTGCTCAGTGGTATGGAAAATGGCAGAAGAGTTGTATATCAGTTTATTATCCTCTAGTAGTTAGAAACCTTTTCTTTCCCTTAGCCAGACTATAGGTGATTTAGTCTCGTTAAAGTTTAAATTACAACATCAAAGATATGATCCTTTATTTAAATTTAGCAGGATTCTCTTTTCTTTTTCCATTGGTAGATGTAATGTTGCAATTTCTTATGAGAATATAATTGGATTTTAAATCCAATTGCATATATAACTTCAAAATGATGATTTTTACATATGTTGCTCTACTGGTCTTAGTAATTCTTAGTCATTACTATTCAAACAATTAGTATCCAAAATATTACTTAAATATTATCAATGAACCATTTTGTTAACTTCATTTTTCAAAGATGAGTTTTTACTTTGAATCCATAAACCTTATAAATGTACTTTAGTATGTTTTTATGGGACTTTGCAATTTCTGATTAAGTTAGTTCAGGTGTCAAACTACTTCCAGAAGCTAATACTTATCCTTAAGCAAATCTGCAAAGTGGAACTTACTCTCTCCCTCACCCATGAAAAAATTTTAGCTCATAACTTCTTTAAAATTTTTCTTTTGGGCAGCCAAGATAATTTTATTTAAAACAACATAGAGTTATATTGTGATCAAATTTCTTAGTATAAACTATAGTGCATGGGTTTTATTAGGATCACCACAATGATAACATGATTTAATATAGAATTCAGATGTTTGTATAGGAGACCGCTGTGAATAAAGTTCTTATCTGAATCCCATGATGTCAGATGTTGAAGAAGATGTAAAACCTGTGGTCCTACTGTCCTATCATTGCAGCAAGACTATTCAGGTCACACACCAACATCACTTTTCCTTCATATCAGATTTGTTACAGACTTAAAAAGTATTGATTTTAACTCCTTAAATGTGTATTTTACTTCCAATAGTTTGCATTGATGTTTTTCTACAGAACAAATAGTATTTTCCCAGCCATTTCTTCCTCATTGGTATTAACTAGTGTTATTAATTGAACAGTTACTATTGTCTGTACATTCATAAATGCAAAGTTAAAACATGTTTTACTTTAATGATCTCTGAGATTAATGTCTAGGTCATTTGACATGCTGTCTATTAACAATATTATTCAAAAGCAGACCCTTTCACATTTCTTTCTTCTTTTGGCCCCAAACACAGTGCTGATAATCTTTCAGGTTGGTAAAATGGCCAGTTCTGCAATTTCTTGAGGTATTTTGTTCATAGCTTTAATTGATCTTGGTAAGAAGATTCTTAAGCTGATCTTATATTGCTGTAACCAAGTTCATGAAAAACTTTGGTCTTTAAAAATGTCATGTGTATACTATAAATATGTATAATTTTTATTTGTCAAATTAAAAAACTTTAGTCTTTGTTTTGAACTTGCAGGTGCATAAGCATGTTCAAATCCTTTTCTTCATAAGAGAGATGTTTTAGAGTGATGTCTGGCATAATCTTTTTGTTGACACCATTATGCAATTTAATATATTTGCCAATGGAAAAAACATTTAGGCTGAGGAAGATAAGAATTTGGGAGATAGACAAATATAACTTGAGACATTCTTCATTATATTGCCAAATTAGCGACATATTTTGACTACTCTGCTTATTGTATGAGTCTTCTGGATTTTTTTTTAGCTTAAATCAGAATGACCTTTATAGTGAAGAAATAAATATCTGTAAAAATTAAATCAAGTTATTTAAATATGAAGTATAGTCATGCATCATTTATCTACAGGGATAACTTCTGAGATATGTGTCATTTGGTGATTTTGTCATTGTGTAAACATCATAGGGTGTACTTACCAAACCTAGATGGTATGGCCTTCTACAAACCTAGGCTACATGGTATAGCCTCTTTGCTCCCAGAATACCCACCTGTATAGCATGTTACTATACTGAATACTGTAGGCAATTGTAACTTAGTGGTATTTGTATATCTAAACATACCTAAAAATAGAAAATATACAGTAAAAATAAGGTATTATAATCTTATGGGACCACTGTCATATATGTGGTTTGTCACTGAGTAAAACATGGTTATATGGCACATGACAGGTTTAAGGGGACTGTAGGATTTTATAATTTCAGAAAATCATCTAACTTGTTAAGTTGCACAGAAACACTGAAAATTTAAGCATATGATAGCAAAATGGAAACATTCAAATATTAATTTCATTTAACCAACTACAACTCTAAAATAATTTCAAAATGTGCCTATTATACTCATTTATAAGAAAAATCTTGAAAAGTATAAATGTTAATAGTATTTCTTAATGAATTTATTTCATTATAATATGTTCAATATTATCTGGTTTAAGAAATATTTAAAAATTTTTAACACAGTAATTTATTATAAAGTTGCACTCAGAATCAGAATTTTTAACATATATATGTATATATGTACATACACTCACACATATATACATATATGCACACACACACACACATACACACACATATATTAAATGCCCACATACAAATGAGTGGTTTTTATGGACTGCAAAGGTATCATTAGAAAGTCTGCTAACAACTAAACTGCAGATTTCTGAGCACTACCTTTTGTGGGTTTGCTTGTGTGAAGACAGATGAATGTAGCAATTAAGAGGTTTGGCTTTGGACTCAGACTGATGAAAGTTCAAATTCAAATGCTGTTACTTGTTAGCCCCATGACTTTGACTTTGGGCAAGCTACTTAAACTATGCCTCATGTTTTGTTTTTTTTTTTAATTGTACTTTAAGCTCTGGGGTACATGTACAGATCTTGCAGGATTGTTGCATAGGTACACACATGCCATAGTGGTTTGCAGTCTCTGTCCCCCGTCCCTCGTCACCTACGTCAGGCATTTCTCCCAGTGTTTTCCCTCCCCAACCTCCCTGCCCTCCACTGTCCATCCTCTAGCCCCCCACCCCCCAACTGACCCCAGTGTGTGATGTTCGCCTCCCCATTCCCACGTGTTCTCATTGTTCAGCACCTGCCTATGAGTGAGAACATGTGGTGTTTGGTTTTCTGTACTTGTGTTGGTTTGCTGAGAATGATGATTTCCAGATTCATCCATGTCCCTACAAAGGACATGAACTCATCATTTTTTATGGCTGCATAGTATTCCATGGTGTATGTGTGCCACATTTTCTTTGTCCAGTCTATCATTGGGCATTTGGGTTGGTTCCAGGTCTTTGCTATTGTAAACAGCACCACAATGAACATACATGTGCATGTGTCTTTATAATAGAATGATTTATAATCCTTTGGGTATATACCCAGTAATGACATAATTAACTATGCCTCATGTTTAAAAGGTGAACAGTGGTGCCTACCTCATAAAGTTGAGAGGACTGAAAGATATTTAATGAAACAAGCTCAGCATAGTACCTGGAAACTTAGTAGATATTCACTTAATGGCAGCTGCTCTTTCTGCTGCTGCTACTAGGACTGCTACTAGGATCATTGGTGAATTTTTCAACTGGGAGGTTAAGATGCCTTACTGCTTAGTGGGCAGTGCTTCCGTTTCCTGGTTTTGGAGCCTGAGAACGTTTTCTGGAAATACAGCATGTCAGTGTGGGATGGACCTGAGGGAACATGCACACAATTCCCCTGTAGAAAGGATGTGCCATTCCGTCAAGGAGCTCTGAGTTGTCAAGGTGGATGGCTATCAGGTGCTATACCCAGGATTAAAGCTCAGGCCTTCTGATTCCTAGTGTAGGGTTCTTTCCACTGTATCTATGACTTTAAATGAAGTCTTGTTCTTTATGAAGATGTGCTGCTCATTTCACCCCTTCTCATTTGGTTCTCTAATCCTGGTTAGTTAGGATTTCCTCTAGGACAAAGCACATTATTTACGTTCTCCCTGACCCGAAGGAGCACATGGATTTGGTTTATTCTTTTTTCTCCCACTGCCCTCTGAGCTGAGAATTCCTTAGAGGTAGGAGATTGTGGCAGTCATTTTAAAATTATAAAACTTGAAGAGCTTGAACCATGATAGGGACCTAAAAAATGCACATGATTACTTATTGCCAATGGCAATTTTTCAGAGGTCAATGGGTAGGGAGTGACTGTGAGAGGGTACCAAGATTTCATGTAATCAATGCCTCTGGTGGTCAAGCCTTGAGGATTGCTCATTCTGGATCCTTTTATCCCTCCTTGTAATAACCAGTTGATGATTGACCACACATATGAAGAGAAAGATTAAAGATATCTTAGCAAAACAATTTGGCCTCAACTTCTGGCATATGTATCTACAACAGCCAATTATTTGAATAAATGTTAAATGTTAAGAAATGGGTTTTGGTAACATTTCTTACTCCATCTTGGTCAGGCAACTAAAAGTGCAATTTTGAATCATTCTGGCATTGGCATTTTTCATTCCCCCATTGGATATGAGTGCTGCATTTTGATGGTGGAGAGAACTCCAGGAGAGGAGCCATTGTTATGAAATCAAACCGAGACAGACATCTGTTTGGAAGACTCAGGCTCATCTCTCATTTCCCCAAAGCAATTCATCAAGGTTAAATAAGAAAACATTTGGCTTCCACTTTTAGGTCTTGAACTCCTAAAACTTTGCAATCATGTTTTTTTGATAACTCAGGGCCAAGTATGGATCAGGTGTGTCTGTGTTACCTGGCCTGGTGAACGGGAGTGATCAAGTTCAACATTTAATTGTCAAGTTTCCCTTTGCTTTTGTGCTGTTTTGACAGAATTTCAGAGAGCCTATAAAGGCCTAGCCATAAATAAAACAAGATTGCGTGCAGGGGCTTAGAAAATGTAACATTTATGAAGCCCCAGATGCAGAGCAGAGGGAATTCAGAGTGAAATATTTAATTACTTCATCATTGAAAACTAATTACCAGTCGGGGAGGGTTTTCATTTGTGGAACATAGATTGATTAGCGGGATCACCAGAGTTCCAGTCTCCTTACTACTGATTGCATCTTTCATAGAAGAAAAATGGGTTAGTTTTAACAAGCTGGAGTCAAACTAGAGACAAGCAGGGTTACCAAAGAGTGATTGCACAGGATTAGAGTTATTCAATAGGCAAAGGGGTATTGAGTTCAGATTTTTTTTTTTTTTTTGATAGACTATTAGAGATAGATTTTACATTTGGGATTTACTTTTCCGTAATAGGTAAGGTTGTATTTTTCATTCAGGAAGTTAATTTGTTTGTTCCACAAAAAGCTTCAATCAATGTTATATGATGTTCAGTGACCTGGAGCCCTGAGGCTAAGTTTTGTCCCAGATACCGGACATAGATATATTGTTTAAAGACCAAGTTTGGAAAATTAGGACTGCTGTAGCAACTTTTTTAACACCGAAATATTAAAGCTGTGGTCTCATGATGGAGCACCCTGATCAACAGGAATCAGGCTCTGATGGGACAGAACTTTGTGGGGAGACTGTTTTTGGGAGAGCAGAGGTGCTTTGTTTGGCTTCCATATTCCCAGGCTTGCTTCTCCATCTTGGAATAACTCCATGTCACACAGGTGTCCAGTTACATCGTTCTTTCTTGCCCTTGCCCTGGTCAATTCCACTCTAAAAATAGATGAATTTAAGTGCATGTGTCCCTAATCTGTCTTTAAAATAGAAAATGATTTCAGGACCCAACTTGCAGGTGGGCTATGGCCTGAAATGAGTGTGTGGGCGGATACATTCTCCTCATTGGTGTGGGAGTTCTTGCTGTGGGTGATGTTAAGAGGTGGCTTGGCACCTGGCAAAGGAAGAATGCTGGGGGAAGGTAGGAGACCTGGGTTCTGGTTCTGGCTCTGGCACATACTTCTTGTTCTCAGGTTCATTCACTGATCATTTGAGTTTATTCCTCATGGCTTACATATGAAGATCATATGAGATAGGGAATGGGGAGGGCATGGAAAGGCCTAAAGTATTGTTCAGATTAAAATAACTATTTTATTGTGCATTAACTCTTAATAGATCCCATTTGTCTATTTTGGCTTTTGTTGCCGTTGCTTTTGGTGTTTTAGTCATGAAGTCCTTACCTATGCCTATGTCCTGAATGGTATTGCCTATGTTTTCTTCTAGGGTTTTTATGGTGTTAGGTCTTATGCTTAAATCTTTAATCTACCTGGAGTTAATTTTAGTGTAAGATGTCAGGAAGGGGTCCAATTTCAGCTTTCTGCACATGGCTAGCCAGTTTTCCTGACACCATTTATTAAACAGGGAATCCTTTTCTTATTACTTACTTTCATCAGGTTTGTCAAAGATCAGATGGTTGTAGATGTGTGGTGTTGCCTCCGAGGCCTCTGTTCTGTTCCATTGGTCTGTATCTCTGTTTTGGTACCAGTACCATGCTGTTTTGATTACTGTAGCCTTGTAATATAGTTTGAAGCCAGGTAGCATGATGTCTCTAGCTTTGTTCTTTTTGCTTAGGATTGTCTTGGCTATGTGGTCTCTCTTTTGGTTCCATATGAAGTTTAAAGTATTTTTTTCCAGTTCTGTGAAGAAGGTCAATGGTAGCTTGATGGGGCTAGTGAACTGGCAACCAACAGAATCGAGAAAAAATGTTTGTAATCTACCCATCTGACAAAGGGCTAATACCCAGAATCTATAAAGAACTAAAGCAGATTTACAAGAAAAAAACAAACCCATTCAAAAGTGAGTGAAAGATATGAACAGACACTTTTCAAAAGAAGACCTTTATGAGGCCAACAAACATATAAAAAAATGCTCATCATCACTGGTCATTAGAAAAATGGAAATCAAAACCACATTGAGATACCATCTCACGTCATTTAGAATGGCCATCTTTAAAAAATCTGGAGACGACAGATGCTGGAGAGGATGTAGAGAAATAGGAACACTTTTACACTGTTGGTGAGAGTGTAAATTGGTTCAATCATTATGGAAGACAGTGTGGCGATTCCTCAAGGATCTAGAATAGAAATTCCATTTGACCCAGCAATCCCATTACTGGGTATATACCCAAAGGATTATAAATTGTTCTATTATAAAGACACATGCACACGTATGTTCATTGCAGCACTGTTTACAATAGCAAAAACCTGGAACCAACCTAAATGCCCATCAGTGATATACTGGACAAAGAAAATGTGGCACATATGCACCATGGAATACTATGCAGCCATAAAAAATGATGAGTTTGTGTCCTTTGTAGAGACATGGATGAATTTGGAAACCATCATTCTCAGCAAACTGACATAAGAATAGAAAATCAAACACCACATATTGAACAATGAGAACACATGGGCACAGGGAGGGGACCATCACACACTGGAGTCTTTTTGGGGTTGGGGACTGGGGGAGGGACAGCAGGGGGTGGGGAGATTGGGGAGGGATAACACTGGGAGAAATGCCTGATGTAGGTGTCGGGGGGATGGAGACAGTAAACCACCATAGCATGTGTGTACCGATGCCACAATCCTGCAAGATCTTGTACATGTACTGCAGAACCTAAAGTACATGAAAAAAAAAACTATTTTAACTTTATTGGCTATGAAGGTCAATTATTTGGATGCTACAATAATAGCTTAGAATATGGTGTATCCTGTTCTGTCTAATTTTACTCTTTACTGGAATAGTAATTGCTACTTTGAGATGGAGACAAATTCTGAACTCCAGGCTGTGAGCCAGGATGACCTTCCTTCAGGAGAGTATACTCTCTTGATGGTTGAGTCTATGGCAAGACTTTTCCAGAGCAGCCAGCGCCCTCTGATTTGGGTGCTTGGTCTGATGTCAAGGACAAAACAGGTTGGAAGCCATGTGCCTGTCATCCCTATTATCTGTGGTGCAGTTTCCAGCTCTCCCGGCTTTGGGATTTTCCAGAGTGGGCAATGGATGACCCCAGGCTGGGCCATGGCCACCTCATAAAAGGGATTAAGTGTGTATGTAATAGAAACATTATTGTCTCAAGGAAGGAATTTAAACCTGAGGGCTTCACACATCACTTAGGTTAAGACTTTTAGGATTTACTTAGAAATTGATGGAAATCCAATTCAGGGACCCCAGAGGCACAGCTTTAGAGGAGCACACAGGGTGAGGAGATAGACTCCCTCCCCAATCCTTCACTTCACAACTTTTACCTCACAGCAAGCCAAAGATTTCTGCCTGACATTATAGGCCAATGCTAAAATAAAAATATTTAAATGTTTAAAGGAGATGAAGCCACAAGACAAATGATAAAAACAAAAACATTAAAAATTAAAGGCTAGAGAATCAAGTGAATAAAAGGAAAAAAGTCTTAAATTTAGAAAGACAAGAAACAAAATGATGGAATGCTTCAATGTAACTTTTATTTTTTTATAAAAAGAGAAGAGATAAAGTGATTACAATATCTGAAGATAACCGAGAAATTAAAAAGAAATTTTGGCCAAACAAAAATGGGAAGTAAACATATACCCAAAGATTTAGATAAATAAAAAAGTAAAACTATAGAACTGAGGGGAAATCAGAGAAAACGGAAATCAGAAAGTAAAAGTTTGGATAGATAGAAGACTAAACATGTAAAGAATACTCAAAAGCTTGATAGTACTCTAATGATAAAAAATAAAGTTACCTAGAAATAATAAAACAGAGGCAAAATATAAACTTTTTATAAAAAGTGCCCCCCCTGCAAAAAAATACAAAAAACCCTCCCAAATTTCTACAAGTCTACAAAGGAAGCAATCAGTAAGATTTCTTTGTAATGGTGAAATGCCCACAAATTCCAGATGAGTCTTGTGTATTTATCCCCTGGATATTTGTGATACTTCATAAGAAGGTTCTTAAGTAAGATTCTTAGGGCAGGGAGCATTGGCCCCTCCTCCCATCTTTGAAATAGGAAGCTCAGATTTTCTTAGGCATCTATAGTGTGTTATACAAACATAGGTGTGAATTTCATAGCATAGTGTTCTCTGAAGCCTTTTGTGTGGAAATACTGAACCAGTCTGGGAGTGGGGGTTGAGAGACATTGTTCTTAGCCCTTAATTCCAGAAAGGCAAAGACATCTTAATAATGATATCAGCTCCTGGAACCTTATTATTTGCCTGTCAGTGGAGCTAGACAGCTAGACAGTTTACATCTCATTTACTTCTTACAACAACATTTTGAGATAGGTTCTATTAATATTCCAGTGTTACAAGTGAGGAGATTTATCTAGCCAGGTTAAATAATTTATCTGGGGTTCCACAGTTTGTTAGTGTTGGCACTGAAATTCAACCATTGAACTCTAAAGGCCATGCTCTTTTAGTTAGTTATTATATATTTTTAAATTTTTTAAATGATTTTTTAAAAGTATGCTTTATGTTCTGGGATACATGTGCAGAAAGTGCAGGTTTGTTACATAGATAACATGGTGGTATACATTTGCAGAACATGCCATGGTCATTTGCTGAATCCGTCAACTTGTCATCTACATTAGTTATTCCTCCTAATGCTCTCCCTCTTCTAGCCTCCTCCCCTCGACAGGCCCCGGTGTATGATGTTCCTCCGTGTCCATGTGTTCTCATTGTTTAACACCCACTTACGAGTGAGAACATGTGGTATTTGGTTTTCTGTTCCTGTGTTAGTTTGCTGAGAATGATGGTTTCCAGTTTCATCCATGTCCCTGCAAAGGATGTGAACTCATCCTCTTCTATGGCTGCATAGTATTCCATGGTGTATATGTGCCAGATTTTCTTTATCCAGTCTATTCTTGATGGGCATTTGGGTTGGTTCCAAGTCTTTGCTATTGTGAATAGTGCTGCAATAAACATACATGTGCATGTGTCTTTATAATAGAACAATTTATAATCCTTTGGGTATATACCCAGTAATGGGATTGCTGGGTCAAATAATATTTCTGGTTCTAGATCCTTGAGGAATCCCCATACTGTCTTCCACAATGGTTTACCTAATTTACACTCCCACCAACAGTGTAAAAGCATTACTATTTCTCCACATCCTCTCCAGCATCTGTTGTTTCCTGACTTTTTAATGATTGCCATTCTAATTGATGTGAGATGGTATCTCATTGTGGTTTTGATTTTCATTTTTCTAATGACCGGTGATGATGAGCTTTTTTACATATGTTTTTTTGGCTGCATAATTATCTTCTTTTGAGAAGTGTCTGTTCATATCCTTCACCCAGTTTTTGATGAGGTTGTTTTTTTCTTGTAAATATGTTTAAATTCCTAATAGATTCTGGATATTAGCCCTTTGTCAGTTGGATAGATTGCAAAAATTTTCATTCATTCTCTAGGTTGCCTGTTCATTCTGATGTTAGTTTCTTTTGCTGTGCAGAAGCTCTTTAGTTTAATTAGATTCCATTTGTTAATTTTGGGTTTTGTTGCCATTGCTTTTGGTGTTTTAGTCATAAAGTCTTTGCCCATGCCTATGTCCTGAATGATATTGCCTAGATTTTCTTGTAGGGTTTTTATGGTTTTAGGTTTTACATTTAAGTCTTTAATCCATCCTGAGTTAATTTTTGTATAAGGTGTAAGGAAGTCATCCAGTTTCAGTTTTTGGCATGTGGCTAGCCAGTTTTCCTGACACCATCTATTAAATAGGAAATCCTTTCCCCATTGCTTGTTTTTGTCAGGTTTGTCAAAGATCAGATTTTTGTAGTTTTGTGACATTCTTTCTGAGGTCTTTGTTCTGTTCCCTTGGTCTATATATCTGTTTTGGTACCAGTACTATGCTGTTTTGGTTACTGTAGCCTTGTAGTATAGTTTGAAGTCAGGTAACATGATGCCTCCAGCTTTGTTCTTTTTCCTTAGGATTGTCTTGGCTAGATGGGTTCTTTTTTTGGTTCCATATGAAAGTTAATGTAATTCTGTGAAGAAGGTCAGTGGTAGCTTGATGGGGATAGCATTGAATCTATACATTACTTCAGACAGTATGACCATTTTCACAATGTTGATTCTTCCTCTCCATGAACATGGGATGTTTTTCCATTTGTTTGTGTCCTCTCTTATTTCCTTGAGCAGTAGTTTGTAGTTCTTGAAGAGGTCCTTCACATACCTTGTAAGTTGTATTTCTAGGTACTTTATTCTCTTTGTAGTAATTGTGAATGGGAGTTCACTCATGATTTGTCTATTATTGGTATATAGCAGTACTTGTGATTTTTGCACATTGATTTTGTGTCCTGAGACTGCTGAAGTTGCTTATCAGCTTAAGGAGATTTTGGGCTGAGGTAGTAGGTTTTCTAAATATACAATTATGTTCATCTGCAAACAGAGACAATTTGATTTCCTCTCTTCCTATTTGAATACCATTTATTTTTTTCTCTTGCTTGATCACTCTGACCAGAACTTCCAGTACTATGTTGAGTAAGAGTAGTGAGAGAGGGCATCCATTCTTGTTCTGTTGGCTTTCAAAGGGAGTGATTCCAGCTTTTGCCCATTCAGTATGATATTGGCTGTAGATTTTTCATAAATGTCTCTTATTATTTTGAGATAGGTTTCATCAATACCTAGTTTATTGAGTGTTTTTAGCACGAAGAGGTGAATTTTATCAAAGGCCTTTTCTACATCTATTGAAATAATCCTGTGGTTTTTGTCCTTGGTTCTGTTTATGCGATGGATTACGTTTATTGATTTGCATATGTTGAACCAGACTTGCATCCCAGGGATTAAGCTGATCGTGGTGGATAAGCTTTTTGATGTGCTGCTGAATTCAGTTTGCTAGCATTTTATTGAGGATTTTCACAATGATGTTCATCAGGGATATTGGCCTGAAATTTTCTATTTTGTTGTGTTTCTGTCAGGTTTTGGTATCAGGATGATGCTGGCCTCATAAAATGAGTTACAGAGGAGTCCCTCTTTTTCTATTGTTTGGAATAGTTTCAGTAGGAGTGGTACCAGCTCCTCTTTGTACTTCTGGTAGAATTTGTGAATCCGTCTGGTTCTGGGCTTTTTTTGGTTGGTAGGCTATTAATTACTGCCTCAATTTCAGAACTTGTTATTGATCTCTTCAAAGATTTGACTTCTTCCTGGTTTAGTCTTGGGTGGGTGTATGTGTCCAGGAATTTATCAATTTATTCCAGATTTTCTAGTTTATTTGCATAGAGGTGTTTATAGTATTTTCTGATGGCAGTTTGTATTTCTGTGGTGATATCCCCTTTATTATTTTTTATTGTGTCTATTTGATTCTTTTCTCTTTTATTCTTTATTAGTCTGGCTAGTGGTTGATCTATTTTGTTAATCTTTTCAAAACACCAGCTCCTGAATTCATTGATTTTTTGAAGGGTTTTTCGTGTCTCAATCTCCTTCAGTTCTGCTCTGATCTTAATTATTTCTTGTCTTCTGCTAGCTTTTGAATTTGTTTTTTCTTGCTTCTTTAGTTCTTTTAATTGTGATGTTAAGGTGTCAATTTTAGATTTTTTCCTCTTTCTCCTGTGGGCATATAGTGATATAAATTTTCCTTTAAACACCACTTTAGCTGTATCCCAGAGATTCTGGTACATTGTGTCTTTGTTCTCATTGGTTTCAAAGAACTTATTTATGTCTGACTTAATTTTGTTATTTATCCAGTAGTCATTCAGGAGCAGGTTGTTTGGTTTCCGTGTGATTGTGTGGTTTCTAGTGAGCTTCTTAATTCTGAGTTCTAATTTGATTGCACTGTGGTCTGAGAGACTATTATGATTCCATTCTTTTGCATTTGCTGAGGAGTATTTTACTTCCAATTATGTGGCCAATTTTAGAATAAGTGCAATGCGATGTTGAGAAGAATGTATATCTGCTGATTTGGGGCAGAGAGCTCTGTAGATGTCTTTTAGGTCTGCTTGATCCAGAACTGAGTTCCAGTCTTGAATATCCTTAATTTTCTGTCTCATTGATCTGTCTAATATTGGCATTGGGGTGTTAAAGTCTCCTGCTGTTATTGTGTGGGAATCTAAATCTCTTTGTAGGTCTCTAAGAACTTACTTTATGAATCTGCATGCTCTTGTATTGGGTGCATATATATTTAGGATAGTTAGCTTTTCTTGTTGTGTTGATCCCTTTACCACTATGTAATGCCCTTCTTTGTCTTTTTTGATCTTTGTTGGTTTAAAGTATGTTTTATCAGAGAATAGGATTGCAATCCCTGCTTTTTTGGCTCTCCATTTGCTTGGTAAATATTCCTCCATCCCTTTATTTTGAACCTTTGTGTGTCTTTGCATATAAAATAAGTCTCCTGAATACAGCACACTGATAAGTCTTGACTCTTTATGCAATTTGCCAGTCTGTATCTTTTAATGGGGGGATTTAGCCTATTTACATTTAAGGTTAATGTTATGTGTTAATTTGATCCTGTCATTATGATGCTAGCTGGTTATTTTGCCTGTAGTTTCTTAATAGTGTCAATGGTCTTTACAATTTGGTATGTTTTTGCAGTGGCTGGTACCAGTTTTTCCTTTCCGTATTTAGTGTTTCCTTCAGGAGCTCTTGTAAGGCAGGACTGGTGGTGACACAATCTCTCAGCATTTGTTAGTCTGTAAAGGATTTTATTTCTCCTTTACTTATGAAGCTTAGTTTGGCTGGATATGAAATTCTGGGTTGAAAATTCTTTTCTTTAAGAATGTTGAATATTTGCCCCTACTCTCTTCTGGGTTATAGGGTTCCTGTAGTGATATCTGCTGTTAGTCTGATGGGCTTCCCTTTGTGAGTAACCTGAATTTTCTTTCTGGTTGCCCTTAACATTCTTTTCCTTCATTTCAGTCTTGTTGAATCCAACAATTATGTGTCTTGGAGTTGCTCTTCTTGAGGAGTATCTTTGGGGTGTTCTCTGTATTTCCTGAATTTGAATGTTGACCTGCCTTGCTAGGTTGGGGAAATTTTCCTGGATAATATCCTGAAGAGTGTTTTCCAACTTGGTTCCATTCTCCCCGTCACTTTCAGGTACACCAATCAAATATAGGTTTGTCTTTTCATATAGTATCATATTTCTTGGAGGCTTTGTTTGTTCCTTTTCATTCTTTTTTCTCTAATCTTGTCTTCATGCTTTATTTCATTAAGTTGATCTTCAGTCTCTGATATTCTTTCTTCCACTTAACTGATTAGATTATTGATACTGGTGTATGCTTCATGAAGTTCTTGTGCTGTGTTTTTCAGCTTTATCAGGTCATTTATGTTCTTCTCTGAACTGGTTATTCTAGTTAGCAATTCCTCTAACCTTTTTCAAGGTTAGACCCAAAGCTTCCTTGCATTGGGTTAGAACATGCTCCTTTAGCTTGGAAAAATTTGTTATTACACACCTTCTGAAGCCTACTTCTGTCAATTTGTCAAACTCATTCTCCATCCAGTTTTGTTTCCTTGCTGGAGAGGAGTTGTGATCCTTTGGAGAAGAGGCATTCTGGTTTTTGGAATTTTCAGCCTTTCTGCACTGTTTTTTTTTTTCTCATCCTCATAGATTTATCTACCTTTTGTTTTTGATGGTGACCTTCTAATGGGGTTTTGGTATGGATGTCCTTTTGGTTGATGTTGATGCTGTTCCTTTATGTTTGTTAGTTTTCCTTATCTGCTGCAGGTCTGCTGGAGCTTGCTGGAGGTTCACTCCAGACCCTGTTTGCCTGGATATCACCAGTGGAGGCTGCCATATTCTTAACCCCTCCTCCTCCTGCATTCCATCTGTCTGTGCAGTCACTAGGGTCCTTGCATTTGCCCTGGTCCCAGACAGCAGAGTGAGACTGCTTTCTTGGAAAGCAATAGTTTGTGTTGACATTTCGCTTTAATCACTGACTATGATTGGACAGTAACACGTGCACTTGTCAAAGGCTATTGCGACACATCAGGAGGTGATGACATGTTGACAAGCTTGCCAAATGCCTATTACATTTGCTGGTCAGGGAGAGTGGGGGGTCTGGACTGCAAACTCCAGGAGGGCAGGGGGCATAATTTTCCTGATTTCTCTGTGGCTCACCTAGAGCTTGCCCCTTCACAGAGCCAGGCTTTCAATAAAAAAAGTGACCTGCATTTACTAATTAGGTCAAAGGGGCAGACCAAAGATATTTTTGGTGACATAAAGATAGTGTCAATCACATTTTCTTCTTTTCTTCATTAACCTGCTTCTTGGGAAGTTCTGGTATGCACACCTCTGGACTTCTTCATGTCCTGAGTGAGGGACAGTGAGGCCAGCTCTTAATTTGGGTCACATCCACAGAGCAAAGGGGCAGGGGTCATTACTCTGCTGTGCAGTGTGGAAGAATGAACGGCTTTGCTGCTTAGAAACCTTCCTGCCTCCTGAACATCCTATCACTAGGATCACTCCTTTAGTTAAGTTCCTGTTTCTAGGAAACTGCTAATAGTAAGCAAACATGTTATCAGGAAGGAAACACATAATCTTACTAGAAGCCTCTGACACTCTGACAGTTAACTTCTGGGTGAGACAGATAACAGAATCCTGACTGTTGAGAAATAAAGTGGGAAAATGGAGGTGGAAGCAGGGGAGAAAAAGTCTTGAGGCTGGAGATCCTGGGATGGTGGAGCAAGGATGAGTCCATCAATATCTCTCTGCTATAGCAGCTGGCTTAGGTGACACCATCTCCTGGAGAACAGTGGGGCAATTTTATTTACCTCTCTATTCCCCAGCAACTGATTCAGAACCTGACAAGGAGTTCCATAAATTGAGTGGGCATCCTGGTTGCTGAATGAATGAACAGTTGCCTTGATTCGGTCATTATAAGGAGTAAACATGAAAGGATCACCAGGAGAGACGAATCAAAAAGGAGAAAGCAAAGCAAGAGCTTACTGAGCACAGAGCCAATGTGTAGTGCTGTGCCAGGCTGGCAGAGGATATAGACGTGAAGGCAGCCCCACTCCACCCTTAGGGAGCTTCCTGGGAAGCTGGAGAGACATGTTATCTCATAAACAAGGTACACAGTTTAAAAATATGTGGGTTTTTTTTTTTAACCTCACCAGTAATGTGACAAATAGATATCATATGCTTCCTGATAAAATGCACAGAGAAGGACACATCATCACTTCTGTGGTATGCTGGCCAAAAATGCACAGCCTGGACCTAATCAGAACACATCAGAGAAGCCCAAACCCAGTTGTCTTCAAAAATGTCAAGGTCATGCAATATGTGATCCTGGATAAGATCCAGGAAAAAAGTTATTAAAAAAAAAAACCCACAAAACTTTTGCTATCCAGGATCCTAGTGAGATATTTTGCAAAATGTGAATATGATCTGTAGACTAGACAATAGTACTGTATCAAGGTTAATTTCTGATTTTAATAGTTATACTGTGGTTGTACAAGAGAATGTCTTTGTTTTAGGAAATGTTCACAGATATTTAGACATAAAGGGGCATCATGTCTGCAACTCTCAAAGGATTCAGAAAAATGTAAATATGTGTGTTTGTCTAGAGAAAGAGAATGATAAAGTAAATGTGCTAAAGTGTTAACATTTGGGGAATATAGGAGAAAATTATATAAAAATTCTTTATATTATTTTTGTAATTTTTCCGTATGATAAACATATTAAAATAAATGTGTATATGTATGTATTCCCACATGGATGAGAAGCAATATAGCACAGTGGTGAAGCACACAGGCTTTAGAACCAGACTTCCCAGGTTCAAATCCTGGCTGGACCACTTGTGAGCTGTGTTTTTACTTAAGCTCTCTGAGCCTCGATGTTGGATGATACTGATGCCTACACTGGCTGCTTGTGAGAATTAAATGAGTTAAAGCCTGTGACGAGCTTAAAACAGTGCAAACACATGGCAAGTATGCAATACATGGCAGCTCTTATTACACAATATAGAGCCTTTTATAATTACTAACAATCATTTAGTTATAAGACATGTTGTATTTACATATTTGTTGACCCACTCTATGTTTTCAGATAACTTACATATTTAATTATTACAACCATCACATAGAGTATAATAGCAAAAAATATTGCTTCCATTGTATAGATGTGTAAACTAAGGCCAAGAAAAGTTAGGAAACTTACCTAAGGATTCCCATAGCTGATAATTTGCATAACTTGCAGCTGATTCCAGGTGTCCTAACAATCCGAGATGACATTCTTCTCTGCAGGTGTGACCAATATCACTGTTCTCATTTTCCATCTTTTAAACTCTGTGAGTGAGAAATGTCCTGGGAGAAAGTAGCTTCAAGGGGCCTTCCATTACCCATGTTATTATGCGTTTATGCATTGCCAAATGCGGGAGTTACAGAGACGGAGGGGGCAAAGAGCATGCATTCCCCCAGCGATTACTGACGGGTTCCTTGAATCAGATTCAGAAAGAAATGGCTAGTCTCTGATCCTGAGGATGAAAAACGTTCCTGGCAGAGAAAACTTTATGGCTGCCTTCTGAGGAGCCTTAGAATACAATGTCAGGGCATCTTTACATAAATGTCATATGCTCTATGTCACAGTACATGATTGTACAAATTATTGCAAACATGTAGGCATTCTGGAAACTAGATTCTGTTTGGAAGGAGCCTTACAGTCCCCTTAGTTTTAAATAACCATCTTTCAAAACAACAACAACAACAAAAACAGCAACAGGAGTTTTCTGAGAAACAGCCTTCATCTGGACTTCAGAAGGCCTAGAAACTGGATTCCTGCCTCCCTGGGTCTCATGATCTTCAGTGGGGCCTCAACTAGACAGCTGTTATTACTATAAACCAATCTCTGGCAACCTCAGATGGAAAGGGAAGCATCTCTCAATTTGTCAGGGGTAATAATAACTTTCTGCATTTGCTTACTGCTTTATAATTTGCACAGCTTTGTATTAGGCATTTCCATTGATTCGCTCAACAAGTATGGACGCTGGGTTGGGGAGAGGCTGTGTTTCCTCTTGAACAGATGACAAAACCATGGGCTAATAGAGGCTAAACAAATCATTCACGAGCCAGTACTAGAAGGTGGGACCCTTGAGTCTGGAACCAGTGCTACTTACTGACATGGTTTCTTTAGTCCTTACCTTCCTGTTTTGGAAGTTATTTTATTTTATTTTGATGTTGATACTTATGAATTATCCATATGTTTATTTAGCAGTGCTTATTCATTCCAGCCTGCATCATCCTGCCATCCTTTCAGGCATTTCTGGGTTATCTCATCAGCTGTAAGTCTGGAAGTGCTTAGAGGATGTGGAAACCCTCAAGTAGTTGCTTAAAAAGAAGGATAATTGTGAGAATAAATCTGCTGCCAATATGATCACAAAATGCATGATAAACCAATAGAAATGGTTCTGAATGTTAACTCTGGGTTTAAGCTTTCGGGAGGAAAGTTGTCTCCATCTGCATGACTAATTGAGAGCTGAAAATGTTTCTGTTTGTTCAACACAGGTGAGCATCAGCCACGGGCCAGGTGCTATTCCCTCCCTTCTTTCCTCATCTAGGTGAGAGGTTGCATGTTTTTAAGCCCAGCAGTCTTAGTAATGGAGGTTATACACTTGAATTCTAGCCTTTTCGCCAAGACCTTTTAATATCTGAGTTGCAGTGGGACTAATCTGATACTTGCACTTCCTACCTTACTATGACAAGAAAATAAAATGTTGTTGACAAGAAAATAAAATGTTTTGTAGATTGCAGAGTGTTCCTCAAATGTAAGATGGTATTACAGTAATGATAATGCCAACGATGATAAAAATTGCTTCTGGGAATTGCTACTTCTCTCCTGCTTATTAGTTTTGTGAAGATGAGAAGAATACATGCAATGAATAGAATAGTAAATGTCCTTTATATAACTATGCAAATGAATGAATTGAACAGAACTGTGAATTACCTTTTCATAGTGTTTCTATTGAATCAAGAAGTTTACTCCCATAAACATTTCCTTAGCAGGTATTCAAATGAAAGGCCTTTATATACAAAGCCTTTCACTTCTATCCATCCTTTAAAACTTGGCTCAGCTGTCACCTCCTCCAGGGAGCCTTCTGGGACTCACTACTCCTTCTTAAGCTGGCTGCACAGAATGGCCTATCTCTGCTGCTATAGCATGTGGGCTTATTTCTACTTCTTGTATGATGTTGTAATTACCTGCACATGTGCTCTCTCACCTTCTAGATTGTCTTATTCATCATTGCATCCTGAATGTCCGGTGCAATTTCTGGCATGTTATTTTTGCGTTAGGAAATGTTTCCTGAATGCATGGCCAAACATTTACCAGTTCAAACGAGGTTTGGCTTGTAAACACAATGGAGATTGAGGTCAGGGAAATGTGGTTCACTTTTGCTGTAAAGTGCTTACATATTGCATACTCCAACACAGTGCTTCATGATTTTTTTTCAACCTCTTATGTGATTATCCCCACAAAAACCCCATGGGCTAGAAAAAGCTATAATGACTTTAGTCGTTTGAATGGTTTAATATTTTCTTTACATCAAGTGTGGCTTATTTTCATCGTAAGGCAAAAAGACAGGAAGAATCAGAAGATGGCCCCTTCTCCAGAAAGTTTTCAAAAATCCTGGCTGGCCTTTGGGAGTTCCCATGAGAGTATGGAACATAAGGAATCAGTATGATATGGGCATATTTGTACATTTTTTAAAAGATTAAATATGATATAGTACTGAAACTGAGCATGGGAGATTGAAGTCCTGGGTTTTATGCTTTCCCTTGCTACAGGGGATGGAAAGAATATTGTTTCTCTTTAAAATGATTTATTTAAATGGGTAGGTTAGAATTCTACTTAAAACCTAGTGTCTGAATGCACCTGTTTAAGTCAGCTTCTTGTTCTCCCAGGTATTTAGGCATTGAATTTTCCCCATTAGGAGAGTGATTGACACTGTGGTCCTTACAATAACACATGATTATAACTCTGCAAATGGCAATTACATTCAATGGAAACCAGATGTTGCATGGAATTTGACTCTCTTGGTTTCTTGGTGAAGTAGATGAATTTGTAAAGTAGAAAACCACAATCATTACTCAGATGGACTGTACATGAATTAATGACATAATATCTAAATCATATATGGCTGAAAATAATGATTAACTTAAACTATCAAGATAAGCTAATGAAAAACAGACTCTTAAAAAATTAAAGATGTGTTTTCTTCAATATCTATCTTATCCATATACTAATAACAAAACCAGACTTATTTTTATGTCTCTTCAGTCTCAAGGAAGAAAAAAATATTTAAAAAGAAGCTCTTTTTGGGGGTTAACATTTGGGAGAAAGTGAACAACTATGATAGTTTTTCTTGGCTGGTGAATCTTTGGAGTGTCTGAAATCAATCTTTTAAAATTATATTGTTGTTAAGGACAGTTAGCAGTGTTTTATGTTGAATGACACAGAGACAGTATATTTTTAAGGACACATTTGGCATGCAAAGTATCAGTTTGATATGCCTGTGCAATGCATAACCTCTCAAATACAACTTCTTTTCCTCTCTCCATGTCTTTCCAGAGCCTGTACGCAAATGTATGTGCACAGACACACACACCCATGACTCCTCAGGTCAGGAAGGCAAATCAGTGTTCCATACAAACTCACACCGTCCTTCGAAAAGCTCGGCCTTCAGTTAGCAACCTCCTAAGTGGTTAAGTTTGCAAACCCTGGCCCATCATTTCCACTGTCATGAATTCTCAATGACATCATCACTGTAAAATTAGGAGCTCTCTTTCTTTTCCTGCAGATGTGAAAGTTTGACATTGCATTCCATGGGCCCGTGCCACATTTCATCAGCGTTTTTCCTTTGCTTTCTCCAAAGCCTGTGGCCGCATGTGGCGCATAGATTGCCAGTGCTATTTGGGATCTCATATCAAATGCTGCTACCTAATCCCAGGCGGCCTTCCACAGCCCACACCTGCAGCTCATTGAATCCTCCTGGAGTACAAAGGGCTGATTTACAGCATGAAGGATCCAGGCACTGGTTGCAGCTGGGGCTCCAGCAGGAAAAGGAAGTTGTTCATCATCTTGTGTGCATTTCATTAACAATAGTGTACCCGATATGTGGCTTATAGAATAATTTCAAATCACTGACAGAGAGCATTATGGCATTTGGCACTACTAGGAAAAATACTTCAGGATGGGCAAATTAAACCTGAGCGTGAGGTTTCTATGCGACCCTCTGGAACTGTGTGCACTGATTTACATGAGGTGTGTTGACCTTGTGATATTTTCTGATTCCTTGGGCATTTGCCCATTTCTCATTTCTTTCCCTTTGTCTTTGAAGCAGCCCTGGGGTAGAATTGGAATATCCTTAGCTTTCTCTTCTTTTCATGTATTAGCAACCAAGAGCTTAGAGTAACCTGTGCTAAGCATGGTGTTTAGAAACTACCCACTTGAGGATTCGGCTGTGAAGCCGGTGAGATGGGAGCTCCACAGCTGAATGTGACAAAGAATATGTGTCTTTCTCCCTTGAGTTTTCATGGCTGTACCTGTGAGTGAGTCCCAGTCAGATACTGAGATCTCAAGGCTGGCTCACTAGAACTCTGGGAAATGAAAAAATGGGAAAGCCTCATACTTCATTCCATTGCCTTGCCTGGATTTGCAACTATTTCATTACTGAGTTACTTTTATGCAAGAAAATCCCTCGTGGAAATGTCACGAGGGTGAAGACGATGATGAAGATGAAGGAGACAAGGAAGTGAGTGGCAGACCTGAGGAAGACTGTCTCATGGCTAAGGTTCCCAGAGCCCTTAGGCAGCCTCTGTGTCCCTGTCCTCTGTGGTCACAGTATACCACCTATTTACAAAGAAGGCTCCAACTGCTCAGCCTTCCCAGATTCTTCCTAAGGGGACCCTGCGGGTCCTGAATGAAGAATCTTCTAGGGCAGTGACAACCTGTAGGTTACTTCCAAACAAAAATGCTCCTGGAGCTATGGCTCTCTCCCGGTTTGGGGCCAAGCCCCACCTAGGAAAAATGAGCAGCAATGTGCAGAATTAAAAGGCAAATAGCTCTAATGAGTTTATCATGGCCATTTTAACTTCAACTGTTTTCTTAAGGACAAAATCAATAAAAATCACCATTCTCAAGGGAGAGTGAGCATGGGAGGAAAAGCAAATTTCTTTTCACTTTGTAATGATAAACAAATTCAGCTCAGAGCAATATCTGATGTGGCTGCGTGGAGCCTGGTCTCCAGTTTCTATTGATGTGTCAAATGTATCCCTTATGTGAATCATGGTTTAAAAATACTTCTACTCCGTGGGTTTGGGAAATCAATAAGCTTTTATGATTCTTTCCTTGCTTCACATAATTTCTAATTTCAAAAGAAACTCTGGATATTCCTTTAAGATGTTTATGTATTATACATTTTAAAAACTACAATTCTCTCAAGGGTTTCTCAAGCATTGTTGTTGGAGTGCTTTTTCTTCCCAAGCATTTCTTTTTCTTTCCTTTTTTTTTCCTTTAACATAATGCTAATGATTACGAGGCTTACACATAAATTGAAGCCGGATTTATAAAATGCAATATAAAAATCCTGGGGAAGGAAGATAAATATAACAAGCTATGAAACTGTGCTAGCCTCTTTCAACGTTGGAATGACTGCAAACAAGGACATTAATGATCAGGATGTGTGACATTTCCCAGGTTAGGGGCTCTGGCTCCCCTGCAAACTGCCTTAAGACGAGCTGTCCTGCATTTTTTGATTTCTCAGAAATACAAATCTAATTGCAGATTGGAACATATCCTTTTGCTTAGTCTGTAAAAATAATTTCCCTGAATATTTACCCAAAGCGCATTATTGCTTATACAGTTGTGAAAAGCATTTAGCACTTTATAATCCTATATTTGCTCCTATGTGGGCCTGGGAGTGTGCTCTCCTTACAAAATTCACAAATGCCTAGAAGGCTAACAATTTTTACAAAGTGTTCCTCATGGAAAACATCTGGAAGTTTTCCAGAATGGCATTCCAGATGTTATAGTTTTAGCAGTCACAAAAGCGCACTGCACACTCTGTGTGTATGTGTGTGTGTGTGCTCATGCGTGTGTATTCTTCCTGGTTCTACATAGTATGTTACTTATATATCCCCAGGTCTCTTTGCTCTACCTCTGGAACATTTTAAGTTTGAATTGTTTAATATTTCACTCCTGGACAACTTTGCTTTCAGGGCAATTTCACATCTGTAAGGAGGGTAGTATGATGTAGACTACTGTAACCAAACATATACTATGAGAAGGTATTTTTAATTGCTATTTTTAAATTGTTTTTTTAACTGTCAGATCAGAAAGAAGAATAAACGTAAAGAGAGAGAGAGAGAGAGAGAGAGAGAGAGAGAGAGAGAGTGAGAGTGTCCTGGATACATCATCTGCATCAAGAGAGAATTGCCTGCCCTCCCTTTCCCAAATTATACTTTAAATAGAGAGGAGACAGTCCCCACCCCATGTGCCAGAGCTACAGGGTGCTTGGTAAAGCGTTAGGGGCAGAGGCATGGGACTTGAGTGGATAGGACATAGGATGTCCTTTCAAACTGCTAAATGCTGCTCAACTGGTGAGAAACTCAAGAAAGCACAAGATCCAAGTCACTGCTCCTATGTTATTTCCCCTCCCCGTCCTTCTTCTCTCTCACCTTCCAGATAGAGGCTCCTTCTATAGCAGCAGCTTAGGAAGATACAACAGCCCACAGAAAAAGAGACTGAACTCTGTTTGCAGAACCAGCTCTTCATGGGTCCCACCTGATGAGCAGTGTCCTTCTCAGGACCAGGACAGAAGTCAGGGACGAGGAGGAAGAGGAAGAAAAAGCAGAGCAGGACATGGGCCAGAATGGAAAGGAGTCTCTGGGGTTCAGGAAGCCATGGGGTTTTAATGGCAATGAGCTGCTTTCACCACATAGTGGGGGGACAGATGAACGGGGACCCATCTCCTTAGCAAACTAACCAGACAGAATGAGAAGCTCCTCTGAACTAAAGGATTTGTTGCGCATCACATTGAATCAAACTTGTTTTGTTGTACAGGTTCCTTTTGGGGGAGTAGGGAGAGCATAGTGGCAAGGAAAACAGCCCAGCAAATGATGGGCAGGTGGTGGGGATGATGGGTTCAGGCAGCTGAAGCGGAAGAGAGGCAGGGCATCCTGGGAGGTGGTGCAGGGAAGGTTTGTAGGAGGGGTGCAGCTTGCAGAGTGCCAGCCAGAGGGGATCAGGCTTGTTCTCATGAGCATTTGAAAAAGAGCGACATGGTCTTTGAGAAAAAGTTTTATAAAGCAAGGGGCTGATAAGAGCTGGAGAGAGCAGTCTTCTTCTTTGAGTCTCATTCAGCTCAGCCAGCATTCCCTGAGCTGGGTGAAGGGACTGCAGTATGCATTGCCTGCTGTGCTCTCTGGGACTCAGAAGCTTCCCTGGAGGCCTCCTCAACTCTTTCATGGGGCCCCGGTTTAGCCTTGGAAATGTTAGAATCAGGGCCTCTTCAAAGGAAGAGGTCATACTGCCCTAAAATGCTATGCCAGGAATCACCCCAAACCTTGGCTTCCACTGCCTGGAAGCAGCCCATGCTGGGACCGGAGCTCCCAACAGCCCTTAGACTCTGGTTCCTACAGTCACTTAGGCTCATTGCTAGAAAGAAGCTGCTACCCTAGGCTGAGGCAGGAGAATCACTTGAACCCTGGAGGCAGAGGTTGCAGTGAGCTGAGATCGCGCCACTGCACTCAAGCCTGGGTGACTGAGTGAGACTCCATCTCCAAAAAAAAAAAAAGCAGCAGCAGCTGCTGCTCCCTTGACTGTCCTGCTTCCTTAGAAAACCCTTCAGTCTTGGGGGCAAACCAGAATAGCTGGTCTCCCTAGTTGAATCTCTTCCCTGGCTATATCTCCATCCACCTTAGAGAGGTGGTAGGCATCTTCTCACACCTCCCCAGGTCTGTCATAGCCCAGAACCTGTTTAGAGCTGACTTCTGGTTGGCCCTGACAGCTTGAA